>VWYK01060564.1:6435-18489 GCA_013399775.1 Semnornis frantzii | reverse complement strand
GTGTGCACCTTGTTTACCGCAGGGTCTGGGCAGGCCACAGACCCCAGACTTAGTGGCTCCAGGCCTTTTGTCCCTTTTCCCGGGGTTGCTCTCCCCAAAACAGCAGGAGGGAGAGCAGAAAAACATGGCTGGGCAAGCCAGGAGAGGTACAAGCCCAATTTGGTCTGCCTAGGCCTATCACAACACCGGCTGAATTCATTTTTGCAGAAACAAACTCAGACCCACTTCTCAGACACAGGTTGGATGCGGCAAATCTAGAAACTGAACGACAGATCCTTTAGTCAGGCTCAGCCTACTGCATGGCTGTGGCGGCTGAAGTGATGGCTGTATTTTCTAA
This sequence comes from Semnornis frantzii, assembly GCA_013399775.1. Classification (NCBI taxonomy): domain Eukaryota; kingdom Metazoa; phylum Chordata; class Aves; order Piciformes; family Ramphastidae; genus Semnornis; species Semnornis frantzii. The sequence continues at coordinate 18,152 of VWYK01060564.1, read as the reverse complement.
TGACAGCTAGTCCTGGTGAAATGCTAAGGTTGAGTGCCCTACACACTCCCAATCAATGCTCACCACTTTCAGAGAAGGTTTTACTGGTGCAAGGTAATTTGAGACACTCCTCAATCACCATAAGTTAGCTGACACCCTCTGATCAATGCCGTTGGACAACTGTAAGCCAAGACATACTGGAGCATTTCTCCAGTATGCTTATTGCAGGGGTGTTGGACTGAAATGACCTTTAGAGGTTCCTTCCAACCCAAACCATTCTATGACTCTTTACTCTTTTCTTGCAATAAAAAGAACACAACAGATTCATCTCAAGTACCCTTGCAGTTAGGTTTGACACAGCAGTATCTATATGGCATCAAGCAGTCATTCCTTTCTACAAAGACAGTGGCATTTCTCCTCAGATTATACATAAGACTGATCTAGCAACTAATGAAATCAACATTAAAAAATAAATGGTTCATTGAATTGCAAAACAAATATTTGTAAAGTGCTGAGTCTTAATTTCTGATGTACCTGTGCCAATCCCATGGATCCCCATGAATGTAAAAACCATGGATGAGTAGCCAGAATTTGACCATATCTTTCCAAGTCCATTGAAAAAAAGAAATGTGCCAATAAACTGTTCTCTGCCTCACAGTTGTAAATCTGGATTAACCACACAAAAAGCAAAACAGCTGTGGATTTACACCAGCCAAACAACAGATCCCAGCCTCAAGTCTCTGAAGTACAGCATTTCACCATTATCCCTGAGAGAAGCAGGGATATTAACAACATCCCAAATTAGCATCAAAGCATTAGCAGTAATATACTTAGGGCATGTAGGGAACTACTCCTAAACCTAAATGTCAGACAATTTGTCTCTAATATTCCCTGCAGATTAGTACAAAATGATTGTAATAGACGCAAATCCTGCCTCCTTTCACACAGGCACATATGGCTGAAATAGCTGTGGAGCTGTATTCCTTGTGCTGCAGAGGAAGGCAGGTCCTGAAGAATATATCTCCCATTTCTCTTCATTTCCTAGTGAAAATTGCTCCTTCGTGTATTTCTGTGCAGAAACATGAAGCTTTCGGTATTACAGCCTGCGCTGCTGGGAGGAAAGGATTTTCCAGCACCAAGCCTGGAGTCATTTAAACAGCAAGTCTGTAACCTCTTGAAGGGAAGAGAATAGTCTACAAGCTTCGGTCTCCTGTAGGAAGAAAGGGGATTTCTCAGCTTATCTGTGGAAGCAGCTGAGTGCAGAGCAGAGCCCAGGATAGCAGGAAGACAAGTGGAGGAGACAACAGTGAAGGTACCAGCTTGCTCCTCCAGACAGCAACAGAGCGTGGGACACACTGCTGTATACAGAGAACCGGAGATGGCAAGGATCACAATTTTGCTGGTGTTGAGGTGAAGAACACTAGCTACGTGGCTCCTCTGCCTTCAGTTCCACCTTCCCCTCTGTTCTCTCATTCAGTGCATACACACCAGATCCCTGTTATGGCCGTATGGATTACTGTGCCCAGTCAAAGGTGTTAGGATATGATTTGGGGCAAGACTGTTACCCATCCCACACTCAGATCTTGCAGAAGGAAAAAGCAACCAACTCTCTATGGACAACTTCAATTCTCTTCTCTGTAGGGCACTCACTGCATGACTCAATCACTTGAATAGGGACCATAAGCCACTACTACACTTAAAAGTAAAATTACTTTTAATAATGTTTACAGACTACATTAGTACAATACCACATCGGTCGTATTAACAGACTACTCTGACAGGAAAAGGAATTGTATCTTGAAAAGCTGGATTCAACAGGGAAAAAAAAAGAAAAGGTATTGCTGACTGTTGTTATATTTCCCAACCAGAAAAAAATACAGTGTATTTCAAATACATACAGGCAATATCCCGTCACGGTTGTTTTGTATAATGCTCTGATTTCATATGTTTATGGTTTTGTACTGATTGATCTATTAGGCAAAATCAAAGATGAGATATTAGTTAATTATCTTAATCAGAGTTTTTTAATTTTGGAAGACAGGAAGGGAGAGTGATCTACATAAAAGACATCAAGCGTTCTCAGAGATGAGTGAAGACAATGGGGAAAAAAAGATTCTTCCTTCTACCCCCACTGTTTTCACTTTAAGAGAACAACATCCAATCTGATGGCAAATAGTCTCTATACAAGTCTAGTCAAGACTATTCCCAGGAAAATCCTCCTAAATCTAATCAGGCTATAAGCTTGCAGAACAGTCAGTCTGAACATGTTCTGTGGTGACCCAGGCATCTTGTGGAAGCCCAGCATACTTCTCAGTCCCACGGGGTTCTGAGAACTTCTTGCAGATACCTGTTTGGGCTGCCATCACATTTCATATGGAGCAATGTGAACTCCCCATCTCAACAGAAAAAGAAAGGAGGAAAAAAGCACATTATAAAACAAATCTGCAGCCCTGTTTCTTCCTTGCTCTCTAGGCTTTAATTTTATCCCACTCATATCTCTTCTTGCTCTCAGCTTCATCTTTCTCCCAATTCAGCCTCTTTGCTCAGTCAGGGCCTGCTTGAGTCAAGTCATCTCAAATTCCTCAAGGTTTGTGTCTTTTATGCTGCCTGAGCAGAGCAGAGGGAGTAAGAACAGCATAAGACAGGGTTACTCTCCTCAGAGAGGTGTGAAGCTCTGGATCTGCCTCAAATCACAGCAAACCAGACCTCCAGATGAAAGCCCCTGCTAAGCCCTAGGCTGCAGAATGCCTGAAGGAAAGAAAGGCAGAGAGGTAGCATGTAGCTACCAACACCTAAGACACTTGTTTTTCATGTGTACCTGTGACATTTGTGAGCAGTCATCAAATGTAGCCATTTCATCCGTGAGCAAATCAGAAGACAAGAGCACAACATATGGAGGCCCAACTATGGCAGAGTATCAGTGCTCTTCTCCCACTGCAAACATACTGAGGAGAATTCCTCCCCAAGTTTGCTTTCACAGCATTTGTTCTCTTTGAATTACTTTACAGCTCAACATTCCTGTTGGTGTTTTGGGTTTGTTTAGTTGTTTGCTTTATTTTTTCCCAAGACCACCACCTTAGTCAGGTAAGATACTTAGCAAATACCTGCATGATTTAATCAGCAAATGGGTAATGACAGACATTGCTGCACTGACTCGAATAGACAGGCCTGGTATGAAATGCATGTTGCTGATGCTGATTTTTTTTTTTTTTTAACATCATTATTATTTAACAAGTAGGGCTTCAAAGAAAATTAAGACTGTGGACAGTGAAATGCATGGATTTTCACTTCTAAAGTTACTCTTTCCAGCCAGTACTTCACACACAAGACCTTATTTTCTAAAATTATTTTATTCTATTCCCATACCTGTCAGCAGATGTAACTTTGTCTGTTCCCTTGCACTTGTTCTACAGTAGCTCTACTGATCTGTTTAATAACTAGTCCCAAGGAATTGCACTGTTAAATCTTCTAGAAACGAAGTCTTTCTGAACAGGGTCAGCTATTAGGAAAAGTGAGAATCCACATAAACTATCTGTTTTCTTTCCTCAGCATCTTTACAAACAAGAAACTACTATGACAAAAGGGAGCTAAATGTCTGATTATTTTGCTGTTCAGTAAATGCATTAACACAGATGTTTCTTCTTTCATTTTCTAAGACTCCTGCTGCATTTCTTAAGTTACTGCCTGACAACAAAACCAGCAGAGAGTTGAAAAGCAAACGATACATAAATGATATAATTAATACATATACAAACATGCAAACATTCATTCCAATCTCAACTAATGCATTCATAAAGAAAAGACTAACCTTACAAGGCAGTCTCTGTAATACATGGTACAGAATCAACAGACAGACTTAATACATTTATTTTGGTGATGTATTTTTAGCTTTTCCAAAACTTTGTGGAGCCCACAAGTGTAAATTAGCATCTTGCACCAACCTAGATGACTCTAGGAGCTGCTTATACATGGCCTAGCTAGATGGAGTTCCTATGAGATCCTTGTCTGGTTGAGAATCAGCAGAATACAAGCGTGTTTCCTTTCTTCTGCCAAAGCTTATGCCCCTGCTATGCTGCTTCTACACCAGCTGAGCACCGGCAGTGTGGTAGCTCACAGCTACCTGTGTTATCAGTTAGATTCTGGCTCCTTGGTGCTATCAGAATTGTGCAAAGTAGCTAATTCAGAGAAGAAACCTACTCTGTAATCGTGTAAATCAAAACACAAAAGATTGGTTACCTATCTTTCCATGTACTCAAAGCACCAAGAGAGAACAAAGATATCTGGAAAAGAACTTAAAAAGGAAATTAAGAAATCAGCAGAGTGACGTAGCAACATGTCATCCTAAGATTTAAGAGCACAGCAAGCTCTGCTTACTGTCAGAACAGCTGTATGGGAGAGCAGATAATAGATCTTTATAACTTACTGTACCACAGCCTCAAGACTTCTAACTGAGGTTTTGATCTTTTCAAAATCACATAAGGAGTTCTGTAACCTCAGGGCCTTAGTATGAACAATCCATATACATGCTGAGGTTTATATGGTCAATCAAAGCAAAAGTAAGTTCCTGCTCTAAAAAGGCAGTCTTTGAACAACCACTTTGAATTACCATGGCATAAGCTTAATAAATTCACACTCGGAGCTTTGCAAGAGAAACAATCACAGACAGTTTACAGAGTTTGCCGAAAGACAGAGTTAGGGCACAAAACTTTTCAAATGTAATCTTAAGGGCCTTCTGCTAATGCCACACCATCTCCTGGGCAGAAGACCTATACACATTATTGGCTCATATTATCATATTTTATTTTAAAGACAAGTCAGAGATAACTTTTTTAGGAAGAACACAGCATTGTCAGGTTAATATTTGCAAAAATATATACTATGTAGTCTGAATAACTATTATTTGGTAAAACAAAGATATAAATGTGCTGCATACCATGCAATCAAGAACTACTACATTGAGCCTAATGCAAAGAAGGTCTATAAAAAAGTTTGCTGTGATTTTTTTTTTTCCAGATTTGTTTTTATGGAAAGGAAGCAACAAATGGAGCCCCCAGCACAGGAAGGACATGGAAGTGCTGGAGTGGGTTCAGAGGAGGGCCATGAAGATGATCAGAGGGCTGCAGCAGCTCTCCTATGAGGACAGGTTGAGAGAGTTGGGGCTCTTCAGCCTGGAAAAGAGAAGGTTTCCAGGAGACCTTAGAGTAGCCTTCCAGTATCTGAAGGGGGCCTACAGAAAGGCTGGGGAGGGTCTATTGACAAGGTCTTGCAATGACAGGACTAGGGGCAATGGGTTTAAACTGGCAGAGGGAAGATTTAGACTGGATGTCAGGAAGAAGTTCTTTGCAGTGAGGGTGGCGAGACACTGGAACAGGTTGCCCAGGGAGGTTGTGGCTGCTCCCTCCCAGGAGGTGTTCCAGGCCAGGTTAGATGAGGCCTTGAGTGACCTGTATGAGTGGGAGGTGTCCCTGCCTATGTCAGGCAGTTGGAGCTAGATGATCCTTGAGGTCCCTTCCAACCTTACCATTCTATGAATGCATAATACAAAAGATTTGTCATTATCTTCTAGGTTGGCCTAGGGATGAAGTTATTATGTGACCTGGTTAAAGATCTGAGACAGTGAATTGTTATGGACTATTTCTCTAATCCTCTGGGATGTTCTTCTGTCGTCCTGTCAACTGTCCTCTCTCCAGTTCTTTTTCTCCAGCACAAGGAAATACAGAAAAGAAGAAAGAAGCAAGTTCCAGTTTCTGCTTCTCTCTAACCTTGACGAGGTTGGCTTTGATCTCTGTCACATTCCAACGGAAAACAGAAAAAGCAAAAAGTAATTCATGTTCCTTAAGAAGAACAAGGCAGGCTCTGGACAATGTTTGAAGCCTGAAGGAACTCTTTTATCAACTGTCAATAATATTGAGCTGTGCATACCTATTTTTATTTGAATCTTCTTATAAAGGTGAATATTGGAATCTGCAATCAGGTCAAATAAACTTCCAAATAGTTAGGCCACTGTCTAGAGTTCCAGAAAAATTTTGCATTGTATTGTGCTAATCGTTAGGGATAAAGATACTAAATAATTATTAATCTCCTCTGCTTATAGAGCAAAGACAGCTATTTCTTTAAAGATTAGTTTTCCATTAGAAACATAAAATAATCTCTGCAGAACAAGTGATGAATTAAATTCCATTTCTTTTGTAGTTTAGTGGCATGTTCTGTGCTTGCACAGCCACTGAAAAAGCAGGCCCATTCGCTGCCTCAACTCCATGGGCCAAAGGCTCTTTAAAACACTGAAACTTCGCTTTGATTTCTGATACTGAAGAAGGTCACTTGTTCAGAACTCCCCAAGAGTTTAACATGACTTGAAAAAAATATTTATTCCAGCAGATGACCTTACATACAACTTTCTCCTCCATTACCATGCTGCAATCAAATTCTCCTTTCCCTGCAGAGCTCTCGTACACAGTGAGGGTCTGCAGTACACTGCAGAAGTTTGCATGGGCTCCCAGCCCACAGTTGCAGGTGGCTTTCACAAGATGAAGGTACTCCCTGACAATTTTCTAGCTCTACCTATTCACTATTTAAAATCAAGAGGGAAATAAATGAATTTAATTTTATGTTAAAGAAATAACTTCAAGTTCTTTCCTAAGCATTAATCTTTTACACATAATATGAATACAGTTTAGTGGCAGTAACCAAACCCATTATGATATCAGAAAAAAAGCACCTTATGTAAATTCCCTGATCTTAGGGGACAACTAATGGATTACATTCCAGCATATGAAGATGCAAGATTTATATTTCCCTCTAGAGATATTCCAAAATCCTATTACTGAGTTGTATCTCCGAGGAGAGGAAGGGGTTTGTTTTCATTTTTTAATCAAACCTCTTTTTAATCAGTCAGAACAAAATGTTTTCACACAGAAATTCATTGCAAAAACAACAGAGTCCTGATGGAACTGGTGAACTTGGAACAGAAAATGAAGATAGAATAAAAATGCAGGAAACAAAGATGTGTGTTTTATTACACAGATGTATGCAGGGACAGTTTGCTCCCAAAGGAAATAATTAGAAAGTTGACTTTTCAGAAACTGGACTCAGAGATTGATTTTAGTCTTTTGGGATGATCCGAACTTCAATGGCTCTTTTGCTACAAATTCTGTTGAGCTTTTGACTATGGTTTCAGACCCACTTTGTGTTTTCCCCTTTTAGAGTCAATCTCTGCTCAGCTATAGACGTGAGGATCCTGTGGAGGGAAACATGAACAGTGACATATGTTCCTGTCTTCAGAATTCATCTGGCACCGGCTGCTTTCCCGACCCACTGCTGTTGGCCCTGTGCAAGCCCTTACAAAATCCGAGTGAACTTAGGTATATGAGAGAAAGCTAATCTTCAAGATTAGCTAAGGTCATGAATGGGTCATATTCTCACAGTGATTCAAACAACATATTCATCAATTCGAGTCCCATTTTAAATACATCATAGCATCTTAAGTCCTTCACTGAAATTGCTAGGCACCTGGTTCAAGAATAAGGATGTGCCTTTGTACTCAGCTCGAACAGACACTGTAGGGTTTTACAAAACCAAACAGCTTTACCACAATGTTATCATCCCACTTAAAATCATTCATTCTGACCCTTAATGCCTTTAAACATCATTCAAAATGAAGCAGTCAAACACAAGCAGGAAAATGCCACAGCTTCAACAGAGTGAATAATCCACATCTGCAACATATCTCTTGTAATTTAAACTCATTGCACTAGAGTCCTCAAAAGCAACTGCAGTTCTACACCTCAGAATTAGAAATCTGTTTTCAAGTCACTAAAAAAACTCTCTGAAACAGCAAAACCCAGCGGTTCTCTTAGCACCAAGATATCCCACTGTGCCCTGAAGTGAGCAGAACTCTGCAACACTAGACTTTCTTGGTATGGGAGAAAATACTGGCTGCTAGTTGAGATCCAGGGATGTGCAGACACAGAAAAATATAACAGGAATGAGAAAAGCCTACAAGCATTTTAGTCAAAAGTCCTTTCTGACAAGTATTCAGAACAACCCAAAAATGCATTGGTATACATTGACTTTCAAAGGAATCAGTAATTTTTTAATGAGAATATTTGTCTTAGATAGGATGAACATCAACTGATCAATACAGAACCAGTGTAGACATCTATTACCCTATCAATCATACCTAAAAAAGAGCTGCAGTGCTTTATACTTAATACCCAAAGTAACCAATTAGTACTGCCATCCCTTGACATTACACGAGTTCATTCTCTTAAATTGCCATGGCAGTAAATTCTACAGTTATACACAAGAAGCTGCAGATTGATTTGCATGTAATAACAGTACCACTAAACCTTTCTTACCATTTTCAATTTTTCCCCATCTGCTACCAGAGTGGAAGTTTAGGATCTATTATTCCCAGAAGGGGACTTACCCAGCTGGACATCTATAACAGTTGGCTGGTTCTCCATGGGGAACAATGGCTTTGGAGGTTTGTCTGTGAGTAAAGCTAGAAAAGAAAATGAGAAAATGTAATGGAAAAATTGAGACCAATGACTCCAAAAGAAAAACTCTGTCACGTAAGCAATCAAATGTTTGTACACTTCACGGCATGTAAACATTTATTACATCATGTGGCTGTTACAACTGCCACTGTGTGTTACTGCTTTCCTAGTGGCCATGGTGTCCCACTGATTCAGCAGAAATCACCTATTTCAAGAATTACATTTTTTAGTGCAAGGCAGCAAAACAAACTCCACTTCTCACTGGTAATCTACATGACATAATAACTAGATCAAGCACTTTATATTCTGACTATGCAAAGTTAACACATTTAATTGATTAGTAATGCCAACCAAACCTATTTCAGCATGACCAGTCCCAACATGTCTTTATGCTTGCATGAAACAGATGCACAGAGAAAACTTGTACCTAATATTTTCCTGATGAACCCCAGCAGCTTCACACCTATCTTACATTCCCATCCAATCCATTGGGGTACCTGGACCCTCTTCTCAAAGTCTGAGTGGGGATCCTGTCTTTTACTGTACAGACGTACCTTCATCTGAGAGAAAAACTATAGCCTAGCCTGCTCCTGGCAGGTGTCTGCTCAAGCCATGCAGTCACAGGTAACCTACTACTAAAAAGGTGAATGCATAGACCTCATGACCTGGTTTGAAATCTTGGTGCCAAGCAGTGCAAACAGGTTTGGTAAGTTTGGGCAGGCTTGAAATAAATGACCAAGAGATGGAGAGGGGGAGAACTATTTTTAACTAAATACAGCATCCTGCATCACATGAAAATAAAGATTTCAAAATTACTTCAACACTATTTCAGTTAAAATTCATCACCTGAGATAATTCGACCAGAGCCTGTAAAATGAATCTGCATTTTTTCAGCAAAAGACAGAGGCAAACTTGCCTCAGCACTTACCGATTTGGTAGCTGTCCCAGTGTGGGGCCACAAGCCTGCCCAGGACTGAAGGACAGAAATGACTCTTACCCCTTTCAGGAGTAAGGACGAGGATACTGCACACTGACTGGGAGTTTAAAGAGCGATTCTATGTACCAGAGCATATATACAAAAGGCAATCAAGTAGAATAAATAAAAAAAAAAAACCAAAAAAACCACCTATCAGGCCCAAACTGGACTTCTATAATCCTCCACCCCTTCCACCCTTAGTGGGCCTGAGTGTAGGCCAAAACTGCCCTCCCCAGCTGGGGCCTACATGGCCTCAGTGGGCTGCATGACACAGCTCAATTCCCTGCCAGCAGTCTGCCCATGAACCATGAGATAAGAATGTGCTGTTCCCAGAGTGCTGAAGGGAAGAAAGGCAGGGAAGAGAAGGGGGAAGAGATCAGTCAGGCACTATCTTTTAAGCTGTGATACTGGAAGATGGAGTAGGATAACATAATAGCAATATCCTAGGATGAGCAGGTCCATCCCCCTGGGATGGGTTTTGTTAAGGGGGACCTAGGACCCCTCAAACTACCACAGCAGCAAAGAAGCCTACCCAGATGTTTGGTTGCCCAAAACGAGAGCTGCCCATGGCTGGAGCAGCAGGTCTCCCTGCACCAATGAAGGGAGCTGGAGCTCTGCAAGCTCCCAGCCTGTGCTTCCAGCTCAGTCCAAGCCACTGGCACTCTGTGAGGACTCCTCTCCTCAAGCCTAGCTCAACGTAAGGCAATGGTGCAACACCCCCTCCTCAGGGCTTTCAAACAAGCCAGCTGAGTGGCTGAAGCAGAGGGGCAGCAGTCACATTTCACGAGTATGGCTCCGACCACCAACTATCAAATGACAGCTGCATAAAAATTAGTTGAATTATGCTGCTACCAAAAAAAAAAAAAAAAATTTTCACCCTACAAAACATTTTTACATCTACAGAAAATGGCAAACTACATTAAAGAAAGACCTGTTTCACTTTGCTTTACAGCTGACGCTATTTTTTAAACTCCTTCAGAAGTGATTGTCAGCACTATCCGCTTCCCCCCTTTCCATTTAAATTAAAATAGGGCTCCTTCCAATGATTTGCTTATCATAAAATAGGCATTTCAGTAACAAGTCAGCAGTCAACATTCCAGATCAAAATAAGGTGTGTTTGTACAGTTCACCTACAAGGACAACAGAAGAAACTCTGAAAATTATTTAATCAGCATGTTATTAGATCAAAACCACAAGCAGGGCTCAGAATGAAAAATAAATAGGAAATTCCGTGCAGGTCAAAAATGCTCATCCAGTCCAAGTCACACAGCTGACCCAGAAGCAACATCAAGGCTACCTGCACAATCACATTATTTGGGGATTAGACTGTGAGCAGAAGATTTCTGGCATAAACCCATAATTAATTTGCTGTGTTAATGCACCTGAGTCATCTGAACATCATTAGAGAGCAAAATGCAAGTGCTGCCAAACCTACATGTCTAAGTCCAGTCAACCTTTTTAAGGAACTTTAATCCTAACCAACACTAAAGACTTCTAAGTAAGAGTTTTGGATATCAAAGCCAAGAGACACTGGAACACATTTCACTGATGACTTTTGAAGCAGAATATCCTTTTGAACTGCTAAAAGCTTTTCAGACAATCTTTCTCATAAAATCCCATTGCATCCAAAGGAAGATGGATAACTATTTCTCCAGGTTCTACACAAGGCCCACCTCAATTTAAACAATGAGCTTTTCTCTAAGCAGGTATGACTTTCAAGAGAGAAACTTCAAGAAGAGCTCGTTCCCAGCATTCCAGGGAAAAAGTAAATTCTCTAGGAAGTACCAATACACTGACAGCCAGAACATCTGGTAAGGAGGAACATGACGGCAAGAGTACTTGTTCAGTACTGAACATTCTTCTTTCCCACTAAGTTAGTAAGAAGCAAGAGCCACTAGACTAGAATTATATTAGTTGAACTGTAACCCACTGCCATCTAGAAGGAGGATCTCTTCAGAGGTGTCATTTGCCATTTTCTCTCCACTCATCACAGAAAATTAGAGGTAGCATTATCTGGTCCTGCCATCTGCTGTAGGGGAATCTCATCATTAGAGCCCCAATCTGACAATATTGCTTTTCTCCAATTGTGGTTTTTGTTTCTTTGTTGGTTTTTATACTGTCTAGGCAGAATTCTTCAGAATGCCTCCTGGAAGGAGAGAGGAAAAGGAAGTACTTCAAAGGTGTTAAATATTTGTGCTGGTTTGAGCTAATTGGAATATTTTTTTTAATAGAGAAAATTATACTGTAGGCTGTGAAGGTAAAAC
>VWYK01060461.1:2932-14853 GCA_013399775.1 Semnornis frantzii | reverse complement strand
TGATCCTCTTGAAGGGACCTCCAGCAAGTTCTTACAAGACACAAGGGATTTCAAGCAGCATTAGAGGGGCCCATGCAGGTGGTTCTCAAATATTTGCATCAAGCAGTAACAGTACAAGGGCAGAGTTTTTGCTTTGATTTTCCATAAGGATAATTAATCTTTCCTGATGTTTTCACTTTAGATGTCATTCCACAACTTTTTCCTTTGACATTGCACATGCTGAAAGACCAACTCTGCCTCCATATGTACAAGGAAAGTCAGCCACAGCTGCACACTATTTTTGCTCTGTTGCAGATGAGAAGCTGAGATGGAGTGATAATGAAGTTCATGCTTTCTGCTGCACCAGCGTGAGGTTTCCTGCTCTGCTTACAACAGACAAATTCACTATGGTTTGCTTGTTAGCAGAAAAGTCTAAGTCAGATCTGGGCACAGTAATTCTCCTCCCTCTTGAAATCATAGAATCACAGAAGGGTTGGAAAGGACCATGGCCTGATGAGAAGAGGCTGAGAGCCCTGGGGCTGGTCAGTCTGCAGAGAAGAAGGCTGAGAGGGGATCTGAGTAATGTCTATCAAAGTGAGGGCTGTGAGTCAGGAAGGAAGGGACATGAACAGCCTCTGTTCACTTGTGCCCTGGCATAGGACAAGGGACAATGGATAGAAACTGCAGCACAACAAGTTCCACCTCAACATCAGCAACAACTTCTTTGCTGTAAGGGTCCCAGAGCCCTGGCACAGGCTGATCAGAGAGGTTGTGGAGTCTCCTCCTCTGGAGCCTTTGCAGCCCTCTCTGGAAGTGTTCCTGTGTGCCCTGTGCTGGATTCTCTGGTGCTGCTCTGGCAGGGGGGTCGGGTTGGAAGCCCTCCAGAGATCCCTTCCAACCCCTAACATCCTGTGATGCTGCTAGCTGTTGGATTTTAATCCACTTGCTGTTTATTCTTGCAATTTTTCCCTTCAACATTTGCTTTTCCAATTTTTGATGAGCACACAGGAGCAAAAGCCACCAATTCTGACTGGAGATTTTGGTTACAACTTCAGCACTGCAGTAAATTGATCATGCTGCAGGAGGGCTCCCTTCCTCTTTTTATGTAACATCCACCTGTATTCAGAGCAGTTGGGAGAGTCTTTCTGGTAAGTAATCCAGAAGTTCTTCAGGTGACTGGAAGCCAGTCTGTTGCTCACAGATGTTCCAGGCCTTGTTCTTCAGAGGTTGTTCCAGACTTTGTTGGACATTCTTACAAATAGAAATTCACTGACTTGGGAACTCTCAGCTCTTTCCTCTTGAAATAGTTGCCTGCTTCACTCTCTAGGACTAAATAATATCAACAGCACTCTTTTAGTAATGAATTAGCATCCAACAGATGAGGAAGAACAGCCCATACATAGCTAACAACTCCAGCAGTAAGAACTGGCATTGATTATTGGTAACAAAAATAAAGGAAGAAGTCTAAGGTGAAAGAAGTTTCTCTCATCTCCTGTTCACTGTCCCTGTTCTCTAGCATCCCTGCTCTGCAGCTTTTCCTGGTAGCCACTGCCCAGCCACCTCCTCTCTCTCACACCACTGTAAATCACTCTGCCAGAGGCAAGGTCAGGCAGTGCCAGCACTGCCGCTGGAGTTGCTGATTAGCTTGCAGATCAGAGCAGCTGGTTCCTGGCCACAGGAAGGGAAAGGGCACTGTGGGAGGTCAAGCCAGGGAAATTTATCATTTAAAAATCACTTTCTTCCACAAACCAAACCTGAGTTTAAAGGACAAAAGACAAAATTGGGGAGAGATGCTTCCTTTCCAAAACACAGACCTGGGCACACCGTTATAAGAAGATGAATCCATTGGGGAAACAAAACTTGGCACATATGACCTTTAAAAATATAATTTCATTTAAAATAAACCCCATTTAACTACCTGCCTTGATAGGATGTTAAAATTTTTTTGCACAGCAGTCCTGACAGCAGCCAACCATTCCTTTGTTGTATCTTTTTTTTTTTTTCTGCCTTGCAGTGTGTGCCAGAAATTTCAGCTCAAGTGCAGCTGACCATATTCCTCCTCTGAATTTCCATTAAATCTGACAGGCCTGGAGTAACCAGTCACACACCACAAATACCAAACAGCTTGGAGACTGCAGTGGGAACCCTGAGGACATCTCTTTTCCTAGAGCCTCCAGCACAGGAAGGACATGGAACTGTTGGAGCAGGTCCAGAGAAGGCCACAAAGATGCTGAGAGGGCTGCAGCAGCTCTGCTGTGAGGAGAGGCTGAGAGAGTTGGGGCTCTGCAGCCTGCAGAAGAGAAGGCTTCCAGGAGATCTTCTAGCAGCCTTCCAGTACCTGAACGGGGCAACAGGAAGGCTGGGGAGGGACTGTTGACAAGGTCTTATAATGACAGGACAAGGGGCAATGGGTTTGAACTGGCAGAGGAGAGACTGAAACTGGATGTTAGGAGGAAGTTGTTTGCAGTGAGGGTGGTGAGACACTGGCACAGGTTGCCCAGGGAGGTTGTGGAGCACAGAATCACCCAGTGTGATCACAGATCATGTTGGGTGATTCTGTGCTTCCCAACCTCCCTGGAGGTGTTCAAGGCCAGTTTAGATGAGGTCTTGAGTGACCTGTACTAGTGGGAGGTGTCCCTGCCTATGGCAGGAGGTTGGAACTGGATGACCTTTGAGGTCTCTTCCAACCTTACCATTTTATGATTCTATGATTGTTTTTGGAAGATACGTCTGAGTGATTAACCCAGTTCACAAACAAAAGATGGCTGAATTTCCTTCCAGACATTTCTTCTCCCCAGGTTCCCTGCCTCAGTGATACTCACAATTAGATGATCAGCTGTAGGAAGAGAAGTAAATTAAATGAGGTTGGTGTCTTCAGAGTATCCCCTCACCTTCATGGCTTTCACAGCCTGGGATCCAGAGTAATCAAATTCCCCTGCCTGACCAATTGACAGACCCCCGGATCCTAGAATGAGAACTTTGGAGACCTAGAGCACAAAAACAAAGAGTGGTATTGTAGTGGCTACTGACATTAACAGAGGCTGGGCAGCATCTAACAGTCTCAAATGACAAAACTAGAGTTCTAAAGAGCTTTTTGTGCCATTTTTGCCCTGAGAGTTGAGCAGGAATGAAAAGCTGATAACCTCCCTGGCAGGAGCAAATAACGAGTGTGCGTACACTGACCTCCACTCTGGAAGCTGGCACTGCAGCCTTGGGCAGGACTGAGGAAATGGTGATGCCTTTCCCTCTCTTAACCAGTGAAATGAAAGAATCAAACAGGAACTAGGGAAAACAAACACAAGTGTTTCATCACCAAGCTGGAACTAAACAGATAGCAAGCAAAGAAGGAAAAGCCAGGCTGTTCATGAGTTCAGGCTATCAGCTGCTCTGCTGCCTTCAGAGAGCAGATGCACACCATCAGAGGTGTACTTGAAATTTGTTTACCAGCTCTGACATACCTGACAAAGCTGCATTCAAGAAAGTGAGGTCACAGCAGGAAGCAAACTCCTCTCAGTCAAGTCTGCTTGCTCTGCTCCTGTACAGCTGGCAGCATAATGGATGAGGCTGCGTGCAAAGCTAACACACTGCAGAGTGCACTCCTAGCGAGTGCTCAGGAACCATCTGGGCTGGGGCTGGCTGCAGAGCTGGCATCTAAGCAGCCAGCTAGATCTAAGCTAAGCATCACTTGTGCTAAATCAGTGCTGTCCTTCCAGAAGAGATCCCAGTGGAGCTGTATGAAGAGTGTTCTCCAGCCAGAGGAGGCAGCATGACCACTGTTGGCATGCAGGCAGCTACCTGCAGTGGGACAGGCTTCCACCTGACCTCTTACTTGCAGAATCTCTGTCCAGATGGCTGCTGGGAGTTACCTATGGAGGGAAAAGGGATGGGTCCTGCCAGCCTATCAGGAGGAACATTATGTGACAAAACCCATCCCAGCAGTGGGAGTGCATAGACCTGGAAAAGACACAGCTGCTGGGAGTTCTCTGAGATTGACTAGCCGACCAGTCGGCCATGGAACTTCTTGGTATCGAGAGATTTACTTGCAGGGTTAATCAACAGCATCCAATTAAGACTGAAATGAGCACTTCTCTGTGTTCTTCCATCTTCCTCTCCCAAGAAATGCTAAAGAGTTTATTTATGTTCAGACATGCCTCCTCTGCCTCCCACATCCCCTGTTGCTGCTTAGTCATACTCCGTGGCTATGCAACCAGTTGTTACAGAATTTGTGTGGAGTCACAGATGGGGGATTAAAATTTCATTTCACTTAGGAGAACCAGAGTGAGGAAGTGTGAATCTATTTACATAGCTCTACAGTAATTATCAAATTTGAAAGTGGAACTGAAACGTATTAGAAAGTTAATGATTTTATTACAAAACATCTGGCTAGCATTTTTTTTCTCCCTGTTTTGATCAGATTTTGTTTCCTTTTTGCAATCACTCCAGGTACAAGAGATTTGAGCCTGATCCTGCAGAGGCTTAAGCACTTCAGTAACTTTCAACACAGCTAATCCCACCAGGACTCAAAGCATACACATCATATGAATGGGATCACTGATCCAGAGCACACAGAAGTCAATAGAAGCCCTGCTGTTGATTGTAATTAGCTGTGGATCAAGCTAAGCAGACACAAGCCTATGCACGACTGGGCCCTCTGGTAAGATCCTGACATTCCCAAAACCAAGGCTGAGAACCATCACCAGCTTGTCATGGTAGCTGATTCATAAATCATAAAATGTTCTGGAAGGGACCTCCAAAGGTTATCCAGTCCAACCCCCTCTGCAGCCAACAGGGACACTCTCAGCTTGCCCACAGCCCTCTTCAGCCTCATCAGGGATGTAGCCTCAATCACCTTCCTGGGCTACCTGTTGCAATGTTCCAGCACCCTCATGGTGCAGAACTTGTTCCTGATATCTAATCTCAATCTTCTCTGCTCTAGTCTGAAGCCATTGCCCTTGATCTGTCCCTGCAGGCCTTTGCAAACAGTTTCTCTGCAGCCTTCTTGTAGCCCCTTCAGGTGCTAGAAGGCCTCTATTACGTCTCCCCAGAGCCTCCTCTACTCCAGTATCACTGTTCAGAGTCCATCATGTAAGAATCACTTCACAGAAGAGAAAAAACCCCTTAGCAACACAGATCTAGTGAGTTTTAGACCCCCAGGTGCACATCTGTGCTCCTTATGCCATTTGAAAGGAAGCCCAGGTCAAGACTCATACATTACCTCCGTGTCCCTTGGCCCAGGGTTCGCATCGGGGTAGAACTGTGCTGTGAAGATTGGTTTGGTCTCATGCATAATGCCCTGTAGGAGTAAAAAACAAACATCTGAGCCATTTTGCAAGGTAGGAGAACAAGCCACAGCTTATCCCTGTGGGCACTGAAGGCTAAAGGACTGTCATGCTTCTAGGGGATGCCAAGCTGGGACCTGTTTCATTCCCAGTCCTCAAACGATGCCTGATGTGAGGAACTGTTGAGCCTGCTGCTCACCTCAGGTCCTGTATAAGCCACTGAGCTGTGTGTGAGAAGCATGGTGTGGGCATCACTTCCACTGCAACAGCAAACGCTACTCAGTTGGCAGCACTTCAGCAAGCAGACAGAACAGACTGCCTCCAAGAGTAATCCTGGACCAGGTACAGAAGAGAATCATACGCAGAAAGAAAAGCTCAGCTTGGACAAGCCTGTTCTAGAATGAAAGGGCTAACTGTGCTCATCTGGTTGGTTCCATCACAGCAGGAATGGACTTGATGTAGTGTATAGATGTATTGGGTTTGGTAGAAAATTATTTATTTTATTAATTAAATACCTGCTCCAAACCTCTGTTAACACTGTCTGTGTCGTTAATTGTTTCCCCTGTTTGAAACCAAGTAAAACCTACTAACTGTTTATGTGCTTTAATATAAGCTTGACAAAAGGATCTGGACAGATCAGACCCAGGGGCCAAGGCTCACTGTGAAGTTCAAGGAGGCCAAGTGCCAGGTCCTGCACCTGGGTCACAACAGCTCCATGGGAAGATACAGACCTGGGCATGTGTGGTTGGAAAGCTGTGACTCAAGAGAGGGGCCTGGGGGTTCTGGTTGGCAATTGACTGAACATGAGCCAGCCATGCCCAGGTGGGCAAGAAAGCCAATGGCATCCTGGCTTGGATCAGAAGCAGGATGGGCAGCAGGGACAGGAGAGGACCATCCCCCTCTGCTCAGCACTGCTGAGGCCACACCTCCAGGGCTGTGTTCAGCTCTGGGCCCCTCACTGCAGGAAGGACATTGAGGGGCTGCAGCCTGTCCAGAGCAGGGCAGAGAGGCTGGAGAAGGGCCTGGAGCAGCTGGGGGTGAGGAGGGGTTGAGGGAGCTAGGGGTGTGCAGACGAGGAGGCTGATTGCTCTCTGCAGCTGCCTGCAGGGAGGTTGGAGCAAGGAGGGGGCAGCCTCTGCTCCTCGGTGGCAAGGGACAGGAGCAGAGGAAATGGTTCCAAGCTGCCCCAGGGGAGGTTCAGGCTGGATGTTAGGAAATATTTCTTGCCAGAGAGGGTTCTCAGCCATGGAATGGTCTGCCCAGGGTAGTGCTGCAATCACCCTCCCTGGAGGTGTTTGAGCATCCTGTGGAGCTGTGCTTAGGGACACGGTTTAGTGTTGCCTCTGGAGTGCTGGGAAAAGCATCATGGCCTGATGGCACCAAGCAGTATGGTCCTTTGGGAGACCAGATTGTCCCTGGCACTGTGCATAGTCTCTGATTCCAGATGCAGGTTGAGAAATCCCTCAATAGGAAACCCAGGAAAGTAGTTGTGATACAACCTGTTTCCCTCAGGAATAAGGAAAGGAGTCCTAGCAGCTTGTATAGAGCAACAGTGCCATCCAGAGCTGCAGGGTGGGATGCTGGGACAGGACAGGGATGATAAATGAGCTACTGACCATAGCTGACACATTATGGTATGAGTTTCTGCCCTGAGAGCAAAGCCTACCATCAGTCTGCCACATTTTCCCTGAATGCTTGGGTCACCTCTAGTTACACACAAGCAGCCTTTCAATCCTGCTCCAAGCCTGGGCAGGATTTGGATAGCTGTGCCGTCCCTTTCCAGCCACGATGGGTCAGATCAGGCACAAGAAACAGATTTTATTTTTCTAACAGAGGGATGCAACAGAGAAAGCCCGCCCAACCCTGGTCCTGTTTGTTCATCCCATGATAAATCAAGATTGTTGCTTCTCTCCCTCTCTACCTGTGAAATTTTGAGGTTAATTGGAATATTTTAATGGGAAAAATTAGATTATAGGCTATAGATCCCTATAGATTATAGGAAACAGTGGTGATGTCTGCATCACTCATAGGCTTCCTGAAATGTATAAAAGCAAGGACAAAGACATAGATAAGTCAGTCTGTTGGGGTCTGTCAGAGTCTGTTTCTCTTCTGCTTGGAACTGTGTACCCCCCTTGCCCATCCTGCATGCAAGGCAGATCGTGGGATACAAGTGGGAGGTGGAAAGAAGGTGGAAGGGTGGTTGGGAGCTCCTCCTGGGGACTCTGATTTCTGGGAGGAGGACTGTGTTTCTGTATTACCTTTAACTTGAATAAGGGCCATGAAGATGCTCAGAGGGTTGCAGCAGCTCTGCTATGAGGACAGGCCACAAGAGCTGGGGCTCTGCAGCCTGGAGAAGAGAAGGTTTCCAGGAGACCTTAAAGTAGCCTTCCAGTATCTGAAGGGGGCTACAGGAAGGCTGGGGAGGGACTGTTGACAAGGTCTTGTAATGACAAGACAAGGGGCAATGGGTTTGAACTGGCAGAGGGGAGATTTAGACTGGATGTTAGGAGGAAGCTCTTTGCAGTGAGGGTGGTGAGACACTGACACAGGTTGCCCAGGGAGGTTGTGGCTGTTCCCTCCCTGGAGGTGTTGAAGGCCAGGTTGGAGGAGACCTTGAGTGACCTGTACTAGTGGGAAGTGTCCCTGCCTACGGCAGGGGTTGGAATTGGATGGTCTTTGAGGTCTCTTCCAACCTTATCATTCTGTGATTCTATGATTTCTGTATATAGCTGTAAATATCTGTAATATATTGTAAATATCTGCTTTCATATTGTGTTAAGCTGTGAATACAAAGCTTCATTCCTTAAATTCCAGCTGGCTGAGTCTAGTTTGGGTAATTTCATTGTGTATGTGTGTGTGGGTAACTCCCAAACCATCACAGAGAGAGTGATGCTTCTCTGGGACTCTCAAATATGGGCCTTTAGCTCCCATAAAAGAATGCCAGGCTTCTAGATGCAGAAGACTCATGTCTAACCTTAGCACCTGCTTCATGCAAGAGATTGTCTCCAATCTTCAGCTAAAGCAAACATGAGAGACCTGGTGGTAAAAGGGTTTGGTTTGTCAATACAGCTTAAAGTAAATCATTGCAGAAACTGAACCAAATAGCTCTAAATGTTTCCTAGTCTCTGTCTCTGACAGACAGCAGCGATTCTAAAACCACCAGCTGGAAGTCACTGCTCCTCAGTCCCGCAAAGTACAGCCAGGATGTGGCTAGCCCAGCACTGTGCACTCTGCCAGGCCTGATGTGGGGCATTTCTCCACAGAACAGAGGCATGACCCCACGGAGGGAGCTGCTTTTGAGAGCCCTTCCTCTCAGTCATTTGCTGGTGCATAACAAGACTGCAATGACTTGCACAACACTGAGCCCAACAGATAAGATTTGAAATGGGCAATTACAAAGCCTGAGCTCCCTCTCAGTGTCTGTCTGTCAAAACTGAGCTACAGGATATTGGTTTCTTTCCTATGGTTTTCCCTCTTCATAGAATGGTCTGAGTTGGAAGAGACCTCCAAAGGTCACTCAGTCCAACTCCTCTGCAGTCAGCAGGAACATCCTCAACTAGATCAGGTTGCCCAGAGTCCCATATCTGCAGGGATGGGCTCCAACAACTCCCCTGGGCAGCCTGTTCCAGTGCACTTCTGCCTCTGCCAGCCATTGCAATTTTTTTTTCTTTCTTTACATGGATGTCATTTGACATTGGAATTCTACTTTAGACCCTCAAATTGTTCTCTAGATGCAACTGTCCCTCTACCTCATGTCTTTAGTCCTTGCAATTCTATCTATAATAAGACAAAATGAGGCTGCAATAATACTCCTTTTCTGTGCTGGGCCACACAGAAACAACACAAGCCTAGAAAAAATTCCAGGGGCACCTTAGAGCTGCCTTCCAGCACCTGAAGGGATCCTACAAGAAGGCTCCAGAGGGTCTTTTCCTGAGAGTGTGACACAAGCACACCTGTGGCACAAGCCCTGAGACATCAGCAACTGAGTGAGCACTACTAATGGTAAAAAAGCACAGGAATAAGGCAGCTGTTGAAAGGAAATAAAAAAAATCAGTGCTTCAATCCCAGCCTGGGCTAGGCTGGAGAACAGTGGAAATGTCTCACTCCTTTTTGGTCTGCAAGGCAGGGCCCCAAGCAGAGTAGATGGTACATCAAGTTTAATCCAGATTAACTAACTGTAATCTAAAAGCAAGCTTCCAGGTGAGATAAAGCAAGAGAGATCTGTAGGGGTGTCTGGAAAGTATGAACTGACCTCATTAGTTTGATCATTGGCATTCACAAAGAGAGGTTTCCAGCCTGGTGGGAGTGTAGAGGTGTCAATGGCATAGCTGTGGTTCTGAGCAGTGATGAGAGCCTGCCCATTCACTGTGTTCAGGACAGGCTGGTTCTGGCCCCTGAAAGAGAACAGGACAGGGCCATGAAGGTGCTCAGAGGGCTGCAGCAGCTCTGATATGAGGACAGGCTGAGAGAGTTTGGGCTCTGTAGCCTGGAGAAGAGAAGGCTTCCAGGAGACCTTAGAGTAGCCTTCCAGTATCTGAAGGGAGCTAGAGGAAGGCTGGGGAGGGACTACTGACAAGGTCTTGCAATGACAGGACAAGGGGCAATGGGTTTGAACTGGCAGAGGGGAGATTGAAAGTGGATGTTAGGAGGAAGTTGTTTGCAGTGAGGGTGGTGAGACACTGGCACAGGTTGCCCAGGGAGGTTGTGGAGCACAAGCACAGAATGCAATCACATTCTGTGCTTCTGTGCTCCACAACCTCCCTGGAGGTGTTCAGGACCAGGTTGGATGAGGCCTTGAGTGACCTGTTCTAGTGGGAGGTGTCCCTGCCTATTGCAGGGGTTGGAAATCCATGATCTTTCAGGTGCCTTCCAACCTTACCATTCTAAGATTCTATGACAGAAGTGCCAGATGTCACAGCTAGGAAGAGCTGCTAACTGCAGGGCTATACACAGCAGGTCAACAGGAGCTGTTCCATACTGACAGCCAAGCTCAGAATGCTACATCCCAGGAGAAACTTTGCTGCCCTCCAGTTTGATAGGGACAAATTACATCAAATACTTTCAAATCATCCTCAGAAAAACACAACACACCACACCACACAAAACCAAACCAAACCAAAACACACTGCATGGTACTAGCAGTTTAAATTACAGGCAAGGAGAATGGCTGGACTGAAGAAGCAATCTTACTGACAGGCTAGCTCCCAGTGAGGCAGCCTAGGAGCAAAGCAGGGCTACTCTGCGGCCTTTTGCAGTGCTGAGCTAGTGGAACTGGGCCCTGAGAAGCAGAAGAGCTGCCTCACCTGTTGGCCATCTGCATCTTGTAGGAAGTAGCTCCAGCTGCTATCCCAGTGATTAGATGCCCCATGCTAATTCCAAACAAGGGCTCTGGTCGATTGCTCTCCAGTACCTACAATGAAAAAAGGTTTCAAGAGCTACTGGAGTGTCTCTCGCCAGCAGCGCAGCCGCAAACCACACACCTGCAGCGGGACTGCAAACCATGCCAGCCACCTCCCAGGCCTGGGGAAAAGCTGAGTGCAAGGATAGTAACAGCCTGCAAAAGAAACCTTCCTCTTCTCCTCTAGCTTCAGAGGGAAGCCTCTGAGCATAGCTTGAATTCCAGGTCTGCTGGATGGGAATGAGCCATGGCACTGCATTGCAGCCAGTGAGTGTGAGAGAAATGAGAGTGCTGTGAAATCAGAGCTGCTCTCTCACAAGGCTCCTGAAAGAGCTCACTGTGCCTTAAGGCACCAGTAAGCTGCTTGTGGTAATTATATTTGCTACAGATTGTTCATCAAGGTCTGCACAGTCTTTGTATTAGTCTGGAGACAACTCTCAGTCAGCCAAGATGAGGAATATCCAAGGCCCCTGAAATGGCTGAAGGACATTTGGTCTGTCACAGCTTAGTGTAACCAACCTGATTCCAGGCATGTAGAACAGGAAGCAATTAAACAACAACAGTCTGCCTACGGCTCCTGCACTGTACCTTTCTGACATGCTGAATCACCTTCTGGGCCTTCATGGGATCCCCTGGACCTCCAGAAATTATAAGCCCATCATAGTCCATGCTGGTGAAATCATGGTCCCATGGAACCAGGTGGACTTCTGCACCTCGCTAGGAAAAAACAAACAATCAAAGGAAGAAGGAATGAGAGGAGGAGTGGAACATGCTCTCATGTTTCAGAGGGTGAGCTTGGATTACAGTCATTCCTTTGCCAGGGAGGATGCTCTAAACTGCCAGACCATTTTCACAAATCTGGGAGCTCAGTACCTGTCCCAGGTTGGGAATTATGGGGTTAAGAAAGTCCTCTTGGGACTTGAAGATTGTTATTCAATCCCACAATTCTGCTATCTCTTCATAAGCTCACAGCAAGGCCAGTTCGTTCTCTTTTCCTCCCACTCCAGCCTTCCGCCAAGCAGGAGCTACATTATCGGACAAACATGTAAGGATAGGCCTGGTTGGGGCCTGCAGAGGCTGGGGGGGAGGACTGGAGCACTGGGGATGATAGATTTAGTTTTGGGATGAGGGAAAATTCAAGGGGGCTCGCTTATGTATTCTGTACCTGCCTTGTAATTTCTATCTGCAAATTCTCTCCAAATACAATTCTGCGTTTTTTCTCCAATTCGTTTGAGAGCTTCACTCTGTCGGTTTCTTTAAACCCA
>VWYK01060434.1:894-20431 GCA_013399775.1 Semnornis frantzii | reverse complement strand
TGAGGAGACACCAAACATGAGGTGTGCCATGCTCTTCCTGGGGCACAGAGACTTGACCTGCATGCTGGTTTAGGTTATCTGGTTTCAGTTTTCCCATGTGCAAGAGGGCATTTGAGGCCACTTTTGCTAGGAGAAGCCCTAACCCTTTTGTTAACTATTTCATTTTTTACATAAAAGAATCAAACCCAAAGCAGCAGTTTGAATGTCACTGTCCCATGTCATGGAACACACCATAATCAGCAGGGTAGAGCGAGGTGCTTGCTGTCTCTGCCCCTAATCACTCATTTTATATGTAATGAGCATGGCAGCACAAGGTCATGAGGGCACCTCTGTTCCTAATCCAATATAGCCCATTGTCCAAACTGGATTCAGGCAGAGGAAAAACTAGATCCGTGTTTTCTCACTTCTCAGGGTCTTAAGAGACAGTTTCCTTGCTTGCATTCTCGTCCCATTTACTTCTATATAGCGGGCATGTGCAGAATACTAACAAATCAAAGACATGAATTTCTGTGTGTGTTTCTGATCCTTAAAGATGTGCCAGTCTGTTGTGACAGGCCAGTGATAGTTTAGCTGGCAGGAATATGGAGTCTCAGCAAAGATTTGGCTACAGTCATGTACCAGGCAATGTGGATTTGGTAGGAATGTTCTTAAATGCTGGACACATCATTCTTTATCGGAGCTGTGGGCTTAGTCTGAGCCCTGTCTGTATTTCTTGTTTGAAAACCCAGCTCTGCCACCCCACCTCACCCCAAACACACAAAAAGCAACCAACCAAAACATCAAACAACAAACCAACCCTAAAAATTTCAGTCACATATGCCTGTAAGATGCTATCATGAGGCTCAAACTGAAATGACAATTTGTCTGCTGGGTTTTCTAGCCTCAGAGGTCCTTGATTAACAACAGCATGTCTGAAGCATCCAGGAGGGGCAGAGGCCAGCAGGATCTTGGGAATTATTTGCTCTTTCCTTTCACCACTGTTAACTTTTTCTGGTTCTGTTCGTAAGGATTCTGGTAGCTGGCTGTTGTCAGCAGGATTTTCTTTCAGTTGCATAAGGACTGAGAAAACAGTTTCTGTCTGACTCTTCCACGGTGAATGGCTTTCAAGTGAAGCCATGGCTACAGTTATTGTGCTCTAGCTGTGACACTATAAATAAAGTTAGTAACAGCAATATGTAAATAGGTTTCTATTTTTGTTCCTTGTATTGTTTGCTAAATCTAGGGCAGTTATTCAGTAAGAATCATCTGCTATTTAGCACAGAGCCTACCAGCATTCGATGCTGTGTGGGCCGCTGCTTTCCCCACCCCCCTTTTTTCTTTCTTACACTGGCTTTCGGAATCCAGCTCCTTTGCAAGTTTGTTTATTGTGATATATAAGAAATAGAGTCGCTGTACTAAGCGTTTTCGGGGCTTCCGGAGAGTGGCTTGGTGCTTAGGAACAGAGAATCATCTCTTTATATCTGAACTGTGGGACCATTAAAAACAGCTACATAAACATCGAATGCCACAGCTGCTATTTGTCTTAGTGTACATCTTGCGAATTCCAGTTTGTTCAGAATCTTTACTGTTTGTGTTTTGTTTGCCTGCTCTGTTTCCTTCCGCTCCCCTCTCCATCGCTCTGGATCTGCCTGCCAGCCTTGGGGCCTGTTCAGACTGGAAACTCATACCGCCTTAATTCATGCAGCTACAGTACAGCCCCCTGAGGGAAAGCACAGATATGTTTTAGAAACACTCTACTGCAGCCATGCCTGCTGCTATATGGAAGAGCAGATTATTCTAGTCCAAGGCATCTGTTTAGAAACCCAAATGCTAGGGACAGGAGTTCTGCTAAAATTCAGAGTATAAAAGACATTTCACATGAGACTGTTCAAACTTCTTCCTGTTCTGCAAGTGAATTTAGCTCTGACTTCCCTGAACTCTCTACAGGAAAAGTCCCGAACCTTTTCTGCTGTGACTCATTAGCCACAATTTTATTGCCAGCTGTGTTAGCCTTCAGATGAACATGTGCCCTCCATGACACTTTAATTCCATTTTATGCAGCTTTATGAAGTGCCACCATGATGTTGGGACTTCAGCAACTGTGTCTCCAGTTTCACCCTTTGCTTGAAATTGTATGGTGTGTATGTAACAGATTAATATACAGAAGTTGAAGTTTGGGATGCCCACTGTTCTGAAATTAACTGATCTTGTCCTTTCAAATGCCAGGGACCTGGGTTTTGTTTGGTTGGTTGGGGTTTGTTTGTTTGTTTTTGTTTTGTTTTAATCTTCGAGTCAAAATTACTGCAACCATGGTGACATAGTGAACAGAAATCAGATAAGGCTCATTTTGCATATATGTAGAAAGATCTGGCACCGTAACTTTCCTCTTATTTTTATGGTCTAAGGCACAGTACCATAACACATATTTTAAGTGGTCCCTAAGGTGGTTTTCTATGCTATAGAAAAGATCTGGTCAGACTCTATTGATTTTATTAGTATTGGCTCACTGGTAAACTAATAACTGTTTATGGGAACTTCATTTGCAGATGATATTTTGCAACTATTGAGAGCAGAAAGCAAATGGCCCAGTGAAATATCTTTGTGCATTAACACAGAAATTAAATTTTCCAATGGAAAATGTAGGAGAAAAGCCGTTTCTTTATATGTGGATGTATTATTCTGATGGTGGCAATTACAGTAATTCTCTTGAAATCAAGTTAGAATTATATGCCTGCTTCGTTATGAGAAGAAACCACTGATTGCAAGAATCAGGGGAGATTCAATGGGAGGTTCAAAAGACTTACATATGCACTGGGCAGACCTGCTACTCTCTCTGCGTCGGGACCCGGTGCAGATGTTGCCTGGAATCGTGAGGCCAGGATTCACATCCTTGCTTTGCCATGGTTTTCTCACATGCCCTTGGAGCCTTTTATGTATTTTCTTCATATATCATGCTGCTGTCTCTGCAGAATAGTCTGGTGTTGCTCTTCTAGCACAAATGACATTTCAGCAATTGTTTTGTGCCATTTTGAAGACTGCTTGGGCTTAAGAAGCTAGAGATGCAGTGGTCCATTTTATTTTATAATGAAAGGTGTTTGTGATAGAGCCAGCCAAGTAACTCATCACAGAATCAAATGATGGTCTGTGAAAGATTAACCTCAAGGTGTCTCGATAGCTATTATCTTGACCAGAATAATAAAAAACAAAACAAAACAAAAGTGGTGTAAGTGTTCTGGTGCTGAAGTATATAGTCTGAATGTCATCAAATAGATTTAACACTGCTTGCTGTTTATGAAATACTGGACATATGCAAAGTATTTGGAGTAGAAGATATGCTAAGGGTTGAGGAGATGCATAAAATTTGGAATTCCCTATTCAAGGATGATTTTTGCATAGAAACACTCATGTACTGAGCTCACTTATACTACTGTCTAAGGAGGAGTGGGTTTACTGGTGATACTAATTGTACAGAGTGTCATTATTTTTACATTGTTTTTCCATAACAGTGGGAGTTTTCTGTGTCGCCAAAGGGAACCAAGATAACAGCTCAAGCGCCTCTGATCAATTACAATGTGATAGTAGATCACATCTTAAAAAGAAAACAAACCCTTTAATGTTAACTCTTAGCCCTTGTAAAGTTGAAAGAACTATTAATGAGCTGAGGTTATCTATTCATTACTGGTTCTTATCAGGTAAGGAGTATTGATGTGCAATAACCACATAACAAGTTCAATTTCCGTCAAGATTTTTTCTTTTTATTTTATTCTGAAATTATGGCAAATCTCTCTTCTCACTGAAAACATCATGGGGTTTATTATTAACTTTGTTATGAGGCTTGTTTATTGATACATAACAAATTGATTCTCCTGTTAATGATCTGTACCATTTTCTTTGACCAGTCATCTTACCTTTCAAAATAACTAACAAGGGATCATGTCTGAATTCTAAGGTTCTTCTCCACTGGCATTGCATTGGTATTTCTGAGAAGAGTGGTCGTTGCAAGTATGCACATTTGAGTTTCTCTCTTTGCTTTGGATCTGTTTCTCTTTACAGTTTCATCAGTGTAACTTTAAAAGCACAGCTACTTAATTAATTTAAAAGTGTAGAAATGAAGAGACAATGAGTCATCTCATGTTGACTTTTCTAAAAAGGGCAGTAAGTCTCACATTCCTGTTTTTAGCGGTCAGTTTTCCCTGAAAATGGACAATTCAGTGTTACTGACCTACTAAGCTCCCAAACATGAATGGTAATAGTGTCTACAGAACCTCACATCACTTGTCCTTTCTCAGTTTGTCACTGAAATAGTCTGCAGATTTTGGCACTTACTCTCCTTGGGAAAATGGTATAACAATAGAAAAGGCATAGTTGCTCCTTAAAATTTTAAATTATGACATTTATACACTAATGTCATGCTTTCATTATGTGGTAACTTTGTAGAGGGAAAATCCTGGCTTACCGAAATTGCTGAGTAAATAAATCACAAAAGGACAGGACATGAGGGAAACTAGTGGAGAGAGTGAGGAAAGCAATATGGTTCAGTTGAAATGAAAGCTGCATGCAGAATTACTACAGCTTTTGGAGTAGGGAGTACAAAATCATCATTATGCAAGGGAAAAATAGCCTGGATGCAGTTTACACAGAGCTCATTCTTTCACTGTTAAAGACAAAGACCTGAGTAATATATAACATAAAGCTGCTCAAATTCTATTAGATCCAGCTTACTCAATATCTATTCCATGTGCCTGACTCAAGGTATATATATGAAACTGCAAACTGTGCCAAAATTTACTACCTTGTTGCCTTCTCTGACATCTGGTTGCTAGCACACAGCCTCTACACAACAGGCTGTCTTTTGGTTTAATCCTTACAGTTTTAGTTGTTTCTCTTTCCTGTTGCACAGCTTCTATGGCTTCAGTCACTTCTGCAAACTGTTCTCTCAAAAGTGGCCAGGGAGGAATAGTGCCAGACTGCTACAGCTGTGGTGGTAATTGATAGACCCTTCTCACAGAATTAGCTTAACTCTGTCTTCCCTCTTGTTGTTTTTTGACATACCAGAAAACAGACTGCAAGAATGCTCATTGCAAAAAGTATACTCAGTCTGAAAACCAAAAAATAACATGGCTTTTCCTTTTTCTTTTATATGCAGTTCTAGATTTAAGGCTGTCTTGTAGGATAAGTGAATCTGAGATGTATTTTGATGTGGGCTGGATCTAGCTCTAGTTTGGACAGACCTGCCAGCTCAATTGCACTGGTCAGGCAGACTTGGATGAGTGAGTCCAGGATTGCCTGCTTGCTTGTGCCTTTCTGCAAAGGGCCATGTATGTCCTTCAGCTCTGCCTCTCTACGCTTCCCTGCAGTTGGAGTGGATTTGGTGTTTCGCCCACTTACATCTTTTTCCCTGACCAGAATGATTGGAAAAAATTTCGTATTCCTATCAGTCCCTTCTTACATACATGAAAGAGCTCCAAAGTCCCTCCTTTTAATAACAGAAAATCTCATTTAGACCACTTGAATTTAGTTTTTATCTTCAACAGCCAATAACATCTCATTTGGCTTGTGATGATGGAGTAATAAAATTCCTTCCACTCATCTCAAAGACATCTATAATCTTCTCTACGTATAGCTTTGGCTGGTAGCCACTGCATAGCTATATTTATTTGTTTTGCCTTCCCCAAATAGTATTTCTTCCCAAAAGCCTATTTATTACTCTTGTTTCCAGCGAAGAATCAATCTAGTTAAATATAGCCTGCTGAAATATGATAATCTTTTAACTTGAGATGTTTAGAGGGAGAAGGATGCAGATTTTTCATTTTTAAAATATATATACAAAATGAATACCAATGCTGCTTAGCTATAACTAAGTTCCAATAGCTGGAGGGTTGCTAGTCATGCTTGCAAACTACAAACCTAGGAAGGCCATGGAAAAGCTTTTCCTTGTGTGACTGGTGCAGTCTTCACTTTCTGGTTAGTGATTTCAGGCTCTTAATTTCTTCTTGTTTCCTGTGATGAAGGATGTAGCACCGGTATTGAGGTGGGGAGCCTTGCCCACGATG
Organism: Semnornis frantzii; assembly: GCA_013399775.1. NCBI lineage: Eukaryota > Metazoa > Chordata > Aves > Piciformes > Ramphastidae > Semnornis > Semnornis frantzii. The sequence continues at coordinate 14,399 of VWYK01060434.1, read as the reverse complement.
GTGCCATTTTCCTCAGCAGAACTTTGATGCCAGCAGGGTTGTGCACTCTCAGCAAGACATTCCCAGGAGCACACTGCTAACACAGAGAGAGTTGCAACCACTGATGCTGAGAGTTTGTACTGGAGATGTGCATCTTTCAGCTGAGTCCCCCAGGCAGTTCTAACCTCCAGTAATACTTATTTGAGAGAAAATCAAGTAAAGACAGGACTCTGCAGTTTATATCTTTGCAATGAACCATGCTGTTGTCATGCCCGGTGGATGGCGGTCTGTGTGCTGCCACCAGTGTCTCTGAAAACCGTCTGGTCTCCTGCTTCTTTGTCAGTTTTTACCCTGTCACAGTTTCAGATGGTAAGATCTTGCAGAGAACTTCTTCTCAAATATGAAATGTGGGTTTGGTTTACATTTTCATCTCCATTGGAAGGGGGACAGGAGGCTTTCTGCCTTTTGCTGTTTGCTGGACTTTGGGCTTTGTAGGGTTTTGAGTGTGTTTCCTCGTATTTTGTGTTATTCTCTCTCTTTCTAAAGTGTTGCTTTCCTTATCACAGAGTTGATGTACATATGTGCCTTCTCACCCTCTTAAGCAAGTGGGAGCCAGCATGACTGATCTTAAGACGGAACACCGTCACGGTGCTTCCCAAGGGGAACCTGTGCCAGCCAATGTGTCGCACAAGTGCTAGAGCTCATTTGAAACAATAGGTGTTTTCCAGGGCTAAAGAGATCCTCTCTGAAATGACCATATAAGTTTAGGAAAGAGGGTGTATATTTTACTGTTGCTTTTTTGTTTTTCCATGACTGTATGAGAAGGAAATATTTTAACCTCTGGTCTATCTGATGTCCTGCTGTTCTGGATAACTTGTTTTGCATTACTAAGGCTAAGACCTTAGTCTGTCACATAGACCTCCCTAGAGAGCAAGGCTGACGTGCTGTTGAGACCTGAGTTAGTCTGGAAGTAGGTCGCAGCCCTTGCTGGACCAGTCACTGGGCTGTCACTCAGCACAATGATGTGTGTGAGCCACTTCTCCCTACTTAGTTGGGCTTTGCTGCTCTTGCATTGGTACTGCTTTACCTAGACATGCTGCTTGACCATGGTCATTGTGCCAGTGCTATGAACTTTAGCCTAGCCTGTTTTGTTTTGCTCTGTTGTTGCTGCTATTAAATTAAGGAAGGAAAGAGCATTGTGAGCTGTTCTCACTTAGCGCTCTGAAAGCTAAAATCATTTTTGTGGATAGGATGGGCAGAATAGGGAGGATCTCCATGTCATCTCATCCCCAAGTGGCTATAGCTAGAAAAGAAAGGCTGGATGTATCTTGTTGCTACATCTATTCTAGAAACTTCTGGATGAACTTAATAGTGTGGGTTTTGTAACTGGAGCTAGGATACAGCTTCTAGGCTAGTACTAGCAGGGAACTAGCTTTTAAACAGATGTCCAAGTGTGAAAATTGACTCATTTACAAACTGCTTGAGAGATGTTCCCACCTTGGAGATACTCAAAGGACATCTGAACATGTCCTTTGGATAACCAGGTCTTGGATACCCAGGTGTCCCTGGACAAGGTGGCCTCCAGAAGTCCCTTCCAACCTCAACTATTCTTTGATTCTGTGGTATTGACCAAACCCTTCAAGTGAGAGGTTTGTCTTCCACATCCCAATCCATCCTTCTTTCTTCTTCCCTCTTCAACACATGACTGAGTGACATGCAACACCAAGAGCAGTGGATGGTGTTGTCAAATAACAGTAGCACCCTGAGACATTGTACCCTACCAATTAGCCTAGTGATTCATCAACATGGGCAGATTGCCTACAGCAAATGGCTTTCTCGGGTTACACCTTTGCCAGCTGAGACTTGTGTTTAGTGAACAATGATTATTTGATTATAGTACATTAACCTTTTTTTTTCCTTGTAGGCAGCATTCGTTGTGGTAAAATACCATGGCTTTGATTCACATGCAATCATATGCACTTTGCTGGTTTTATAAGTCATTAAAACTCACCCAGTCTGGGGTTTTGTTCTGTTTCCCATGCAGTGCCTGTGGTGTTCAGTTTCCAGTAACACATGGTGTTTATATTCATAACTAGCATTACCGTTGTGATGGTGATAGGGTTTGTGTTCCTTGCCTCGCTTGATTTATGTTGTGGCTGGCGTGCGTGGCACGCACATGTCTCGAAATAGAACACGACTGGGTTTTTGGTTTTACATTAGAAGCACTGATGATTTAATTTAACATTTTGAATAATTCTGCATTTGCAGGGAAACCTGGCTCTGTCTTGTCCCTCTTTCGATCACTCTAGTAGCTTCAGATATTTAAGACTATGCTCAGAATCATTCTCTGTAGGTGTATGTGTGGTTTTTTAATGTCTTATGTTCCTACCTTGTCCTTAATTCTTTCTACTCCAGTCTACCCCTCTGGAGATATTCAAAACTCACCTGGTGGTGTTACTATGTGATCTGGTATAGGAGATTCTGCTGTGGCAGGGGGATTGGGCTAGATGATCTTTTGAGGTCTCTTCTAGCCCCTGACATTCTGTGATTCTGTGATACCTTGGTCTTCTGTTTTCTACCAAGGTCTTCCTGCACTCTTGCTAACAACCTCCTTTGCCATCTGAAGGATCCTGTAATCCTTCTATCTCAGGGTATGTTAGCAGTGGAGTAACAGCAAGGATCCTGTGAATTACAGGAGCTAGTTTTAAATGACATGCAGCAGTAGGACCCAAGATGTAGCGAGACAAAACTGAATAGAGGGTGAAAGCAACCCAAGCTGGACAGGCTCACACTGCTGATCTCTGGGATGCTGCACTGGGGCTCTTGCAAATACTCGAGCTGCCTGACCACGTGTACCTTAACTATTCCATGAATGCATTACAGACCAAAAAATGAGGAAACTAAGCTCGACGCTTTGGGAATTTTCTTGTCTCTGCATCTTAGCTGCTCCTCTCCATTTCTCCTGAGCTGCATCAAAAGATTTGTGGCCAGCAGGTCAAAGGAGGTGATTCTGCCCCTCTGCTCTTGTAAGACCTCACCTGCGGCACCTGACTCTGGAGCCCCCACCAGAGGAAGGACATGGAGCTGTTGGAGAGGGTCCAGAGGAGTGCCACGAAAATGATCAGAGGGTTGGAGCACCTCTCCTCTGAGGAGAGGCTGATGAGGGAGTTCAGTCTGTTCAGCCTGAAGAAGAGAAGGCTCTGGGGAGACATTGTAGTTGCCTTCCAGTACCTGAAGGGAGACTACAGGAAAGTGGGAGAAGGACTCTTTAGAAATGATAGTACAAGGGCCAATGGTTTTAAACTATAAAAGGTTGATTTAGATTAGATATTAGAAATTATTTTTTTACTGTGAGGGTAGTGAAACACTGGAATGGGTTGCTCAGAGAAGTTGTGGAAGTCAGTTTAAGAGCAGACTGGATGAGCCTTTGAGCAAGCAGTCTAATGGGAAGTGTCCCTGTCTATGGCAGGGAGATTTGAACTAGATGATCTTTAAGGTCCGTTCCAAATGAAGCCATTCTGTGATTTCACCTCACTCAGCCTTTACACCTATGCAAAGCAGTACAGAAAGAACTTTGACATCCTGCTCATGGAGGCCTCACAGTCTGCGGTGGGATGGTGGTTATGGTAGGGGCCAAACCCAGGCTGGCATCCCACTGGCAGCAGCACCTGTGTGCCCAGCCTGCCTGGAATCAGGAGCAGCCAGTGGCACAAGGATACTCCAGTCCACGTATCTGCTTTTCCTGTTCCCCTGCCTGGGGCTTGGGCAGGAGAGACCAGATATGAGCCTGGTCCCTAGACAGGAGGAGAGGACAACAGGATCTGGAAGCTACTCAATCTTATTTTCATCTTTATTCCCTGTCAGCATCATCAGCCACATAGGATAACAGGCACAAAACTGAACTTGCCTTGTACAGCTATGAAATCGTGAGCCAGTCCTTGCTGGAAATAGGAGATGAAATGGGAGCTTAGGAAACTATTCACCTCTACCCTACAAGACAGTTTGTGGTACTTTTCAACCAAAATTAAATGGAAATAATTAAAAAAAAAAAAAAAAGGTTATTAAATGAATGATAACTCCCCTTTTCTTGTATGTGGTTCCCAGAAATAAACCATTTTTTGCTCTTCTTTGAGGTCATACCCTCGTTACTGCTGGACAAAACCCAATCAGATGGTAAATCTGAAGGCAGTGATGGAATGGAAAATATATCAAGAACTCTAAAACCATTACAACATTTTCATTACATGCTAAACTGTTTTTTCCACTAAGCAGTAGCCTTCCAGAATCAAGGACTGATTCTGATGAAGGAACTGGGACCCAGGGCTGATAATAGTTGCTGATGCCCAGGCTGCAGATTGTGTGGTCAATCCCTTCCAGACAGCTTCAACTAACAGTACTTCTAAACCATTGCCTTACTTATGATATTTTGTAGCTATAATAACTATGTCATTTGACCTTTTGTTGACCAACCATTTCCTTCATATTTTAGTACAAGGAAAGCGTTGTGGTCCCCACCAGCAAGGAAATACCTTGCCTTCTGAAGACTAACAAGTAGTTAGCTTGAGTTATGCCCTTCATCACAATCATCCATCACTATTGTCCTTTAATAAACTCATTGCTAGGAGTAGTCTGACATAAAAGACTAATGTTAAGACTTAAGGGTGGTAGGGAAACTGTGCTTAAACGTTGAGACTTCTACTCTAGGTAGGATGCACCGGCAGGACTGGGAGATGCTCCTGCAACCTCACTGCATGCATGTTGTGCATCTAAGGAGATACAGTGGGCTTCTTTTGTAAAGAAAAACTCCAACTAAACACAGGGGAAGGATCACATGCTATTTCCTGATAGCTGTTGTATGATAAATCTGAGTTTTTTCTAGTTGCTTCTGGGCTGTTCAATGTTTTACAGAGACAAGGCTGAATTTAAGGGTTACTGGGGCTAACAACAACAGGAACAGAAGTAGTATGGCACAGCAGCACGTACACAGGTCCCCATTCATCCCTTGTGGGTCATTATCAGTGTTGGGAGCAGTAAACCTGGCTGTTGTCTCTGCTGCTGAAGCTGTAGCACCAGCAGGAGTGTGCACAGTGAGCAGATTAGGCAGGAGATGCAAAATGTGATTTAGTGACTTTCAGGGCTCTCTGCTGAGAGCAAAGGACAGAGAGGCTTCAGGCTGAGTCCCATTTTGCAAGGACTGTTTTCTCAGACAGTTGTGTGCTGTTCTTTCTCCATTCTACTGCTACAGATCTGTCTTTTTCCTCTCTGTCTTCAGTTCCCAGATCCCTGCTCTGACCTTTGCCATCTCCCACATTGTCCTTTCCATCCCTGCTCCCATGTGTCCCTGACAGTGCCTTCTGTTAGCTCAGTGCCATAGCCATGTGGTTGCAGAGCAGGTCACACAATTGTCCCCAGCCTGTTGTTGAATATCGTATAATCATAGAATGGTAAGGTTGAAAGGGACCTCAAGGATCATCTAGTTCCAACCCCATGCCATAGGCAGGGACACCTCCCACTAGAACAGGTTGCTCAAGGCCTCATCCAACCTGGACTTGAACACCTCCAGGGAGGCCATGGAGCACAGAAGGACAGAATGCGATCAAAGATCACACTTTGTGCCTCTGTGCTCCACAACCTCCCTGGGCAACCTGTGCCAGTGTCTCACCACCCTCACTGCAAAGAACTTCCTCCTAACATCCAGTATAAATCTCTCCTCTGCTAGTTCAAACCCATTGCCCCTTGTCCTGTCATTACAGGACCTTCTCAGTAGTCTCTCCCCAGCCTTCCTGTAGCCCCCTTCAGACTCTGGAAGAAAAACTTCATGTTCTTTGTACTGATATTGTGTTGTATACAGTCGGCTGTCTTACAAGGCTTAAGTTGTGACTGTCACAGGGTGATTAAAAGAAAAATATTTGCTACTCAGCTATGGAAACAGAGTAGACTCTTAATGGGTGCATTATTGGGAAGCTTTGCCTAAAGAATAGGGAGAAGGAGCAGACTGTTTCTATCCTAATATGCTCAGATGCTTTAAGACATTCATATGCTGCTTAGTTAGCTGAGGTGGAAGAGGGGCAAGGGGATGACCATGCACATAGGTATCTTCATGTTCATCACAAAATGTGCAAAAATAGTCATGTAACAGACAATGCATAACCAGCTCTGAGCTGGTTTTCATATGAAGAGGAAATGGTATGTTCTGGATGAAACACTTCCCCTTCCTGCCAAGCATCATGTCCATGTTCAAGAGTGAGAAGCATCAAAAAAGATACTTGCAGTTCCTTCCTTCTCTTTAGCTAAAGCCAAACTTGCTTTTTCTTGACTCAAAAATGATCAGTCTGGCTTTGTTGAAATTGGTTCATGCATTCCTCTTTCCTAAAACAAAACTCATAGCAAGAAGCATCTCATATAGTAAGTGTTGGCTTCCTAACAGGGCCATCAATGTTAATTTTCCAATATTGCTACTGATTTGTGTGCAGAAAGTAGTTCTGATTCCCATCACGCAGCTTTTATTCTCATAATAAACATTTTTGTAGTGCTTACAGTTGTAGTTTTCTAGAATTCAGCCAGAGCTGCATGTGGAGCTGCAACTATGCTGTCCTTGGAAGTGCAAGGCAAGAATAAAGCTGAAGGAGAGAGCTGCTGAATTTGAACAAACAACAATTTGCTAGTCACCCAGAGAAAGTTACAAGTCTGAGAAAATGTTGTAATCAAGTAGTCTCAACTTGAAAAAAACATTAATCTGTGCATGGGATAGTTCCATAGGTCTCTACTGATTACTTCATTTCCCTGGTTGAAAATAACTGCCACAATTTAACTTATAGGAATGTCTGATCCATTTATCTGGCATGATATCAATGGGAAACTGAGGGAGAAACCATCAGTCATTTACCCATGGTTATTAGGACACTATGCCAGCAGCAATTTTCTGAATCAGGCATGAGCAGAAGACTCAGGACATCCTTGTGTGGTATTTTCAGATAGACCCATTTTCTAAGTGGACATCAGAGCAGCAACTGCTCTTCATTCCTGCTATTATAATCTGTCTGTTACAAAACACACACACACACAAGCAAAGAGTGCCAACATCTCCATAAGTGAGGAATTTGCAGTTTGTCCCATGCCGGAAGAGGAACATGCTGCAAGATTCATTTCATTGCTGCCAGAAGAGATGGAGACATTTCTTATTTGTACATTACATATTAACACATATGTCAGTTACTTGGTGAGCAATACAGACATCTGAGATTTCAGTTGATTTCAAATGTATTTCTTTGGGATATTTCATTAGTAAATATGTAAAACTTTTATTCTTTTTTTTTTTCTGTGTTTCCTCAAGTTTTTAAAAAATGCCAAAGTGTATTTTGATTCAGAAATCCCTGCTTTCTCATCTTGCTTTCTTTCTGTACATTTTCATTTCAGTTTGACCAACAAGGGAATATTTAATGCAACATGTTCAGTTGATGATTTATTGGAGTTGAAATGTAAAATGAAAATTTAAAAACGCAGGCCAGAATTTAAATGTTTCAGGATTTTTACCAAAAATGCTTGTTAAAATATTTTTGTTGTCTTTGCTTTCTCTCTGAAGACATTGCAAGGAATTCCTACTGAAAACAGCCTCTGCAATTTGCCTAAAACATGCTGGAGTGTTATTTTACACAGAAGAAATAATTCCAGAGTGCTTGTTATTTACACTTTTCATTTCTCTTCCTTTTCAATTACAGCTTGATGCAATAATCAACTTCAAAGAAGAAATCAAGCACTTGATAAATGTTCCAATATACAAGTATAGCTTATGAATTTTATATANAATGTTCCAATATACAAGTATAGCTTATGAATTTTATATAAATGTGCATTCTTTTTTTTTTTTTTTTTTAATCTTGGCTCTATATGCATTGTCTGGTGCTTGTTTTACTGAATAGTTTTAAATTTATCATAATGGCTGTGTTAGCAAATTAACATTTTCAGTTTTGTAATAATTAATGAAACACTATTTTTCCAGTTAAAAAAATAATTCTTGTATTACAACAATTAAAATTGGTTCACTTAAATCATAGAATCATTGTTAATGCTTGTGATTCAAAATACTATGCTTCCAAAACAGTCCACACTGCTTTCAGAGGGTTTTCCCACTCCATCCTCGGATGCTGTGAGCAATTCAGTACCCCTGCTGCGATAGCAGAGGTTCGCCTCAGTTGGCAAGGGCTGTGTTTGTCCTTCAGGAGACAGTTGGGTGATGCTTGCTTGCAGCCTTACAGAGAGGAGCTCCTGAGTGCTGGAGTTGTATATTTTTACAGTGTTTCAGGGGCTAAGCCAGCTGGAACATGTGGCAAGAATAAAAAAAAATCAGTGAGGAGAAGCCTGTACAGCTGGGATATGAGAAGAGTACAGTAAATCAACGTAGATAATCTGCTCCAAGATTCAGAAGTAAAAGACTTGTAGCAAGTCTTCGTCAGGACACCCAGGTGTGTTAGGATCCAGCCAGCCAGCTCTGCTGTGCCCAAGTCTTTGCCCTGGCATGTGCCATGCCATCATGCCTGGCTTTGTGTGTTTCTAGCACTGCAGGGTGCTGCCAGCCACGAGGTTTGTGGAAGCAGACCACCAAAGCATGAGTGAAAGCTGTGGTAGGTAGGATAAGGTTATTGACCCACAAGGGAAGTTGGCAGAGGAATGTGGCTTTTTGCAGAAGAGTTAAGACATAGGTGATGCTACTGAGCTGAAAGGTTGAGGAATGTGAACAAAATGTGTATTGATTTTATAACTGGGTTAACATGATCATTGAGTAAGAGTACTGTGTTAATGCCAGCTGATAGCATTATCATGCCACCACCAACTCCCAGCACACTGTAAATTTTCTGACCGTAGAGCAAGACTGGGACGATGAAAATCTTGTGGGGTTTTCTCGCCATTTCTAATCTCTGGAAGGGATGAGGCCACGCCCCTCGAAGATTTGAGTGTGACAAACTGTGTCATAAGGTGGTATTAGAGGTGCACATTTCCTAGCTGCTATGGAGCTGAGACACTCCTACATGCCTCACCATCCCTGGACTTCAACCCTGGAACACATGTAATTATCAACAATAAATTTCATGACACTTTTTTTTCTGTTTTCTTTAGCATCCTCTTTGCAGACATAGAGGGTTTCACAAGTCTGGCCTCCCAGTGCACTGCTCAGGAGCTGGTGATGACACTGAACGAGCTCTTTGCCAGATTTGATAAACTAGCTGCTGTAAGTTTTCTATTAGAATTTTTTTGTCCTGTTGCAAGAATGACATACTGTACTGGTTCACTGGATTTCTGTAAATATTCATTGCCCTAAAAGGCAAACTATTGCAAGCATGAATATAAGCAGACTACTGCTCTCTCCTTTACTGTTTTTTTAATTTTTTTTTTTTTATTTTTTTTTTTTAGGAGAACCACTGTTTACGTATCAAGATCCTGGGTGATTGCTATTACTGTGTGTCTGGGTTGCCAGAAGCAAGAGCTGACCATGCTCACTGCTGTGTGGAAATGGGCATGGATATGATAGAGGCCATCTCGTAAGTACCATATTCCCCATGGAGAATTTCAGAACAAAAAGCAAGCAGATTCTCTTTCCCATTAGGTCTTCTCTGCATTAGTGGCAAGGTAGCCAAACCAGGGAACTGATGCTGGCAGAAAGAGAAAACAGATGGAACAAGAAAACGAAATGCAGTAAAGGTTTAACAGCAGAAAGACAAACGCTTGAGTCCCTTACAACCATGTAGATATCAGAGCTCAGTCTCCTGATGAAAAAGACAGAAGTTACTGTAATTACTGGAAGTCACATTCCCAAAGGAGGGTTCACTCTACTGACCTACAGAAATGTGAAATCAGGGGATTCATTATAACTTTATTAAATTTCTTTTACTCCTCACTTTTTTGTCTTTAAGACAGATTTTTACTCACCTTACAATTCTTCTGCTAAAGTCTGTCGTGTCTAGCTTAACTAATCCTTCTCTCCATGTCTCTGTGCTAAAAAGGTGATAGTCAAGACTTTCTTAGTATTGTTTGCATTGGACATGAGGTTTCACAGGCCAGTTCTTTCAGAAATCTGTGGGGGAAGATCTGTTTGGTCATCTTGAGTGTGCGCTAGCTTAGGTACAAAGTTCAGTCAGTCTTGGATGATAGCTGAGCCGACCTTAATAACTACACCATCCCTTCTGCACAGACTCTGCTTATTTTCCCTTTTCCTCTAACTTTTTATTTTGCAAGAGCATCTTCTAAAGTATCAGTGGTAGCTACAGAAAAGTAGAAGATTTCCACGCAGTCCTCACCTCATTTTGTTCAGTAAATCGATGGAGTTTCCACTTCATCTTGACAAAAACTAGAGTTACCTACTTGCTGAGCTTGATAGATACATCCTTACCATCTGAATTTCTGCAGGGGCATAAAAACATACTCACACTTTGCAGCCTTGTTTTCATTACACATATAAATATTTTGAAAAGCAATGTTTTCATCCAGAAGACTCTATTTGAAGAGCAGTACCCAGCAGCATTCCTTCGCTCGAGTGTAAATTGTCAAGACTTCCTACTTTTATTTTCCTGTTTTTAAACTCTGTTGCTGTTCACCTTTTGGACTTTGTATGCAAAATGCCAAATAAAAGGAGTTTCAAGTAACTAGTTTTCACTACAATTAAGTGGCAGGTGACAAAGTGTCTTCTCAAACATGAAATACAGCAATTCTTAACTAACACCAGCCCAGAAGGTCTCACTTCCTGCAGTAGCTGGCCTGATTAAATGCAGAGATCTTGGTATGTTGCAGTGTAATCCCCTACAAGGCTGAGTAGCACCAAGATGTCTAGACTTCATTAATTGCAACCTACCTTCCCATGAAGTAAACATGGAGCTGAAGTGCACTCATTGTTTGTGTACAAATAGCTCTTCAGCAGCCTTTAAAACTTATTTCCCACTTGATGTGTGATGAATGCATATAACAGTCTTATCTCTTAAGTCTGGAAGGTGACTCTCTTACTAGCTGTGCTTCCTCCTTACCTTCTACCCTAAAGATCAATATAAAGGTTTCACAGTTAAGGTAACCAGCAGCTACTGAATGTTTGATTGCAGGTAACAAATTGCTACTGAACATTTGATTGCAGGCTTCACCAACAGTAGGCCCTACCTGTAGGCTGGTTTCATCTGTGCACAGTAACAGCAGGGAGTGTTTCACCAGTTCAAAAAGATAGAATTATATTCACTGTACTGCTTGTATAAATGAACTTAAAAAAAAAAAAAATGAGGAAGGTAATAAAGTATTTCATTTGCCTGTAAAGGATAACCAAGCTCATTTGTTTGTTGCAAAGTCTGGAGAAAGTCACCCTCTCATCAACAGCTCTACTGGGAAAAGTTTCCTGGTCTTGTGTCATAATGTGGCTTGGCAGAGAGTGCAGCAGGGTTTGTAGCACTCATGCAGCATGTTCCTCCTCCCTCCCCTGTGCTATACCCACACTGCAGCTGCTGTTATCCTTGCAAGGGTTATGGCTGCAGCTGCATTTTCATTACTCAAGTTCCCGTTGCTTTCCCAAGTGTTGTGGTTGGAGCTCTTTCAGTCCGCAAGCCTGTGACACGTTACCCATATGCAGCTTCCCTTCCCTGCCAGAGAATCTCTGCTGCTTGCTAATGAAAGTAATGAATTGCACTTCAGCAAGTAGGCAGTGAAATGTAAAACAGGGATTACAATGAAAAAGGAAGTGTAAGAGGGTAGATGTTGTTTCAACAAGAATTCATCTGTAAACAGTCTTCTAAAGGGCACTGTGAAGAGAGAACTAGCTTTCAGAATTGGTCTCTTTTAATCATTCATTTTCATTAGTAACTAAAGCATTAATATTAGACCTGCATCGATGTGAGAAAGTTGGGAGGACATACCTGTCCACAGAGTGCTATCTAGAAAGGCCTAGATGAACCTGAAAACCAAAGAAGTTGAAATCTGTTCTATATGAAGTCTTCATGCTGCAGGGAACTGACAACTCAAAGGAAAGACCTGTGTTATGTAGTGTAGGTGAATTTACCAGTGAAACATGGGCATTCTGAGAGTGATGTGATCAGCAATAACAAGAAACAGAGTTGTTCTGATGGCCTCATAAGACTTTCCTCTATTCACATTCCTAAATATATTTTCCATGTGAACAACTCTTGAAGTTCACTTTTGCCCTAAAAGGGCAAAACCCACAAAGTATTCCAGCAGTCATTTTGCAAGTAAGCAGAACATCCAAAACCTCATTAAAATCAGAGCTCAAGCATTTGTAGCTGCCTGTTTAGAGTGACTGCAGTAGATGTGGTTCTCTGGTTTTGCTCTCTGACTACAGATTTAAGCCCCATTCAAACTTTCCAGCTGCAGTGAGGTATTTCACACACATATCATATTTAATCCATGGAAGAGCTGTTGCTTGGTGCCATACAGACAAATTAAGATCTCTGAAATTACTTCCTTTTTCTTTTTGTAACATGCTATTACTCTTAATGAGATTGAGTGCTGGCAGGTTATGTCCAGCTTTGGTATGGAAATCAGAGCCCAGCAGTTTATTCCTTTTACTGCCTTCAAACGTTTATTTTTACTGTATGAATTCTCAACTTGACCGTGAGTTCAGAGAACATGGAATTACTCCAAGGGCTTCCTTTCTGATTAGTACTCTGCTTCGCCAGCTAGGTCATCCAAGAGCAGTACAGCTGGTCTGGTCTTGTTTTGTTGTCCTGCTGATACGAATGAGCAGCACTGTATGTAGGTGTGAGTAGTTTATGGGTCAGTATGGATTTTGGTGTTCTGGTTGCAAGTTTATGCCACTGACTACAACCATGCAGTTCTTCATGATGTCATTTTTCCCCCATATCTCTTTTCAGACTAGTTCGGGAGGTGACAGGGGTAAATGTTAACATGAGGGTTGGAATCCACAGTGGAAGAGTTCATTGCGGGGTCTTGGGCCTTAGGAAATGGCAGTTTGATGTGTGGTCCAACGACGTAACATTAGCCAACCACATGGAAGCAGGGGGCAAAGCTGGGTAAGTTGCTTCATCAGAACTGTCTTGTGAATCCATGTGTTGCTTTGTGTCTGTCATGTCACAGTGAGGTGGGGAAACAGGACCTGGAAGTTCAGAGAGTCTATATGTCAGCTGTAAAATAAACCACAGCCATGGTGTTTTAAGCACGTACAAATGTTAACCAGGGTATTGTGCTCCACATCCACATGTCTTTGATTACAGAAAGTCTACAGAATCCCAAGATGGAAGTATCCCTCTGTGGTAAAAACCAAATTCCTTCTCTACGAATCAAAGCTGACAGATACAAAAGAAACAAGCAGATGTATGCTCATGATTAGAGAGGTGACCATACATTAAAAGTGTTGCTGGAGGTATTGTGTGAAACATTGTTTTGGACCAGCTTTTTGTTTTGAAACATTCCAGGAAGACAACAGAATCAGTGCTTGCTTCACCACTGTTTGAACCAACTGAAGATGAGTTGCTGCTAAGCTGACTCTCTGAGATAATTTTTCTACATGCTTTTCTATCTTTTCT
>VWYK01060391.1:7049-22217 GCA_013399775.1 Semnornis frantzii | reverse complement strand
CATTCTATGATTCCATGAATACTTGTATAGAACTTGCAAGAAAAAGGAAAGCTCTGGGACTGTAAAATCCCAGCAAAACTAAAATTCTACAGTCAAGAGAAGGAGTATCTGGTGCAGCTTCTTGAGACCCAGTGGTAATCCTGAGTGACCAGTTTGTATTGAGAGAAAACAGCAATGAAACAATGAATTATGTTTGAAGAAGACTTTGGTCTGCAAGCTGCGGTACAAAAGCTTTTTACACCATCTACCTTTGAGGACTGTGCACCAGAAGAGTCCGTCCAGTCTTCTGAATTCACAGCTGGTGTTTTCCATGCTGATCTGTACTGCTCTAGCACCCTGCAGAAAGATAAAGGTAAGCTAATGAAACACCTTCTGCCTCTCTCTTGTTCAAGCAGTTCTTTCTCCTTCAGATGGCTGGTTCTCATTGTAACTAAATTTGTGAGGGAAGAGGAGTTTCAGCTCCCAGATTGCTGATGTAGAGTTAGATTTTTGTTTTCTTAGCAGTGGGTTTGGGATGAATTTTTTTGTTTGCTTGATTTGTTTTGTTTTGTTTTTTCTCCTACTAGTGTTCAGGTACCAGGGGAAGAAATGAGCAAACCCCTCTGACACCAGTTTTTGCCATGACAGTAATTTGAGTAGAAACAGCTTTGCCTGCAAATAAATAAATAAATATTATATGAAAAGCTTTGGATGGAGCTGCCATGTTCATTCTTGTTTCTAAAGCCCCCACAGGCCATGTCACATATGTGGGTCATGAGGTCTATCGATTATGTGTCAGACCCTTAGGTGTCAGTAATCAATAACACTAACCTGCAGAAAATGCAGTACAGATTTGCTAACCCAACTCTTCACATTGTTCTTTTTCTTGTATTTAAGTTTTCTGTGCCTCCCTAACAGGATGCATACCAGCAAAGGCAGGGGAGACAAAAACATCATTTGCCTGCCAGCTCATTTACTGTCCATTTTCATCTGATTTTGCGTGGTTCTTGGTAAGAAGGGTGGATGGGGAGGGGCAAGACAGGAAAGAGTATTTCCAATTGAATGGCTTCTGAGAAGTGGAAATGAAAGTGATTGAGTTGGGAGGACCTAAACATTTTGACCCCGACAGCTTATTAATATTTAACAAGGTGCCAGATTTTTCTTTGACACTGGAAATTGTTGCGACTCTCTGTCTCCAGCAGACTGAGTCTGCATTCTCAGTCCACCATATCTAATGCACCTGCTTCCAGTCATGAACAGTCCTTATTCACAAATGCTTTCCTTTATGTGCTATTTCTGAGAAAGAAAAAAAAAAAAAAAAAAAGAAGTTCGGAAGATNTTTCCTGCTCCACTCTTTCTGAGAAAAAAAAAAAAAAAAAAAAAAGTAGTTCGGCAGATTAAGTTGTGAATTTCTTCGTTCAAACTTCATATCTTTATGTTCTCAATGGGTCACTGAGCAGACTGTGGTTTTCTTATGTTGATTGTGGTTTTTAGAATCATTTTTCAAATAACTTTTAACAAAACATTTATTTGCCTCTTCAATTTGTAGATTGCTTGCGAGCTGTTCACTGTGACAGTTACATCTTTTAAATGTAAGCAGCTCTGATGAGATAAATACAACAATTTGGAGTTTGTATTCTTATTTTTATTTCTGTTAATGCAATACTTGAAGATGGTATATGAAATTGGGATCCTGTTGGGGGTGGAAGAAAGGTCTATGCCATAAAGATAATGCAGCATT
The DNA here is from genome assembly GCA_013399775.1 of Semnornis frantzii. Classification (NCBI taxonomy): domain Eukaryota; kingdom Metazoa; phylum Chordata; class Aves; order Piciformes; family Ramphastidae; genus Semnornis; species Semnornis frantzii. The sequence continues at coordinate 20,497 of VWYK01060391.1, read as the reverse complement.
GAACGAGCAATACTCAATAGAGGAGACAAAGAGTAGGAGAAAAGAATATCTTTATGTATTATTTAGGTGGTCTGCATCACCACTTGTTTGATGCCTGTCTCTGTCTCTCTGCATTATCTAGCTGGATTGGCTTCCTAATGTAGATGCTTAGACCTAAATGCCTTTTCCAAGGACATGCAAAGTTTGTGGCAGAGCTGGCTATTGAATGTTTACCAAATCTCAGTCGAGTGTCCTGAATATATATAATTTTATAAAATACTTTGAAACCTCCATAAGCATTTAACTTTCTGTGCTCCCAATGAAATTGGTGACAAGTTTAAAAATCTTCTTTGCAAAGACTGTTTTAAATTGCATTGTTTAAATTCCATCATTTTTAATTGAGGGAGAGGATCCCTAGATTAAGGAGCTGATTGGTTTGGCTTTAGGAATTTCCAGTCAAGACCATGAGTTCTCAGTGCTATAACATACTCCACAAGGAGGGTGTAAACTTTAAGGTCTCAGAGTTTAAGTATTTAGTGTTTTCTCTTGGAGACACTTGTCCATCTACTTCATTTGTTGCAGTTCAAGAATGATGTTGAGGAACTTCTTTCTTTTTGGCTTGTTTGAAGAGTAGTCCAGAATATATTTTAAAATTTTATATTATTTTTTTTATTGCTCCAGCTGCTCTGTAAAGCCTGATTCTGATAATTCTTCTGTTCCCCTTAATAGAACTAGGCAAACATTTGGTGATTTGAGTTTACTGTGTGTATTTATGCCTTGCCATTGGGGAATCCATTTCCATTTTTGCATTCAGAAAGTTTTAAAATAAAATCTGAAAATATTTTCTCTCTCTTTACAATGTTTAAATTGCAAAGCACCCTGTTGCTGCCTTGAGCTTTCTGCATTGTGTAGAATCAGTCATTTCAATAATAATCCACTTAAAACTGCTCAGTTACCCACTGGTGCTGTGAATCGACAAGTATTTGCCTAGTTGTAGAGGATAAAACCCATTGGAAAAAGTGGGTAAAAAGTGAATGCCAGGAGGGGGAAATCTGGAGGGAAAGGTTAGGAGGGAGGAGGAATGCTTGAAGTGAGAACGGAGGCATTCAAAGAGAGATAAATGTAAAAAAGTAACTTTGTAAACACTGAAAAGGCAGAGAAAGATGAAAGAAGAAAAATCAGAAAGAAAAAACTATGAAAGTAGAGTGGCTTGGTGGGTGAGGTCTGGGCTAACAGATGGAAGAAGAGATTTGTGCCCAGCTTTGCAAGTGAACTTCTGGATGACCATAGACCATTTGCATCACCTTCTCGTCCTCAGTTTCACCTTCTGTAAGATAGGTCCTGTGGTACTTAACCTCCTGAGAGATGCATGGATGAGAAAGGCTAGACAAGAGCTAAAGTAACACTGGTTATTCTGATTTATTGTTTTCCCTGTGCTAAGCCAGCATTTAGCCAATGGCACTCTGCCCTTTCCCTTGTAGGAGAACTAAAAACCCAAAGAAAGAAAAACACACTCTGAGGAAAGGAAGGAGGATTTTAATTATTTAAGCATCTCCTTTTCATGTTGCTTCTGGTTTTTGAATCGTTGTCGTAATAGTTGTTAAGGCTATAGGCTCTACATAAATCATTTAAATAAATAATAAATAAGTTATAGCATTAAGTAATACAGTGATATTATTTATGGCTGTAGGAAGACATGAAGAATGCTGTGGATAAGATTGTGTTTAAAATAAAAAGATGCCTTTGTTAGCCTCATCATTTTAAACACCACCTTCTGCAGCTAAGACACTGGATTTTGGAAGCTGTCCTGGGAGGTGGATTTGCACTGAAAGAATTAGCCACCAAGTTGATGGGCAGCAGAATCACAGTCATCTGTACCATGGCATTGTGGTGTTTGGCATGGTGATGCTGTCCTGGGCAGACACAACAGTGCTGTCAGGCTTTGAAACTGCTCATGGGAGCACATGGAGAGCATGGCCTCTAAGTTATTTCTTTGCTCAACAGCATGAAGGCTACTCTGAAAGTCTTGTCTCATAGTTTTATCACTGAAATCCCCTCTCCCTCAGTATAAGGAAACCCAGTTACTTCAAGTCAGAATATATTCATATTGGTAATATTTATTTGTAAACAATGTTAAGAAATCATCCCTTCAAAACCTTATTCCTGAAATTAATATATTGTAATTAGACAGCAGTCTACTAAATTTTTGATTTTGCTCTGAATTTTTGTCTGATTATTTTTCCTTGGCTGAATTTTCAACACAATTTAAATATTTGGAAGGAAAAAAATATCCCAGGTAGTCTTGCTTGTGGCTCATCATTGGTAAGCAGCTGGGGGGATGTTGGTTCTGTCATTTGGTAGAAATAAGCAAAACAGTTATAGAAGAATTATCAATGATGAGGAGAAGTATAATTTTATCTTTGTTGAACTGGTACCTATAAATGCCTAACTGTTTTTCAGGAGGACTTCTTAAATCCAGATGAGCCACCTGGACCTTGAAGCCTGCCTTGAGCAGGCTGCTGTGTGTGAAGCCCAGTGCATGGCAATTGTGACATTCAAGACAGCGCGGAAGGGCAAAGCCTGCAGTGAAACCTGGCAGCTGCTTGCATGCAGTGGGACAAGACAGAGCCAGTCAGCATCCCTGCCAGGCTGTTCAGTTGCACAGGTGAAACTTTGTGTGCCTTTTAATCTTAAGAGACAAGGGGAAAGTGCTGGTTGCTCTGGAGGATTTGAGACAGAAACTGTGCAGAACCAGAAGGGACATTCGGAGAAGGCTTTTGCCATGGTAAGGTGAGGTGGGCCAGAGCAGTTTCTGTTGTTGGGAAACACTTTATTGCTTTTTTGAGGTGTTACATTTTGACCTTCTGAACCTCAAAAGTCACATGCACAGGTGGTTCCCATTCTACCGCCTACTTTTTGTGTCCTGTAGGCCAGCTGTGGTGGGAACCATAGGAGTTCCCTGGAAGCAATGAGCTTTCTCTTCTAGAAATGTACTACCTTTCAGTGTCTGGGTTCTCATGGCATGCAGAGACTCAGACACACAATGACAATATATAAGGTTGACTTGCATGTTGCCTCTACCCTTGAGAGAAATGCATGGTGTTTAAACCCCCAGCAAACTCCCACCATCACATGCTGTGCTTTAATATCACATGGTGAAGTCCAGCTCACCAAGACTAGGTAATGCTGCTGTAAGGGGCGTCCTGGACGAGCAGTGAGTGAGGAGCAGTGGTATTTGTTACCAAGCAGGTAGTTAGCTGTGTGACCTGTGATTTCTTTACATCTAAGCAGATCCTTTATCCCTAAGCAGAGATTGAGTTTTGCTTTTTGAGGTGCTCTGTTCCACAGGTGGTTATTTTCTTGTGTCCTAAATGTCTTGCAGAGTTGAAGATAGAATGGATCAGAGATTATTTGCATAACTTGGCTGAAGTCATTGATGCTGATCTTGTCCATGCCTCATTTCTGCTGTGCATGGGATTTTCACAGGAATCTTTAGAAATAAAAAAAAAATAGAATTTCAGGTTCAACTTCCAATCACCTCTTTGAAATTCTAAAGTAACTACATTGTAGAACTTACCTTGTCCTGTGTAACTCAGGAGTATGCTTTTCCACTGGCAAGTCTTGTGTTAAGGAAGTGTAAACACAATTCCCTGCCCTTTGCTTTTAGATCAACTAGGTGGACCTGGCTCTAGCGAGGTGGAAAGATTCTGAAGCTTCTTTTCCCCTGGGGCAGGATTCATCCAACTCGTTGCCCATGAGAAATACCACCAAGTCAGCATGACTAACTTTTGGAAACTTAGTGCTGTCCTTACCCTTAGTGCAAGTACCCAGCTGGGACTTCAGCTCACTTCATTTAAAGGCAGAGAGGTTCAGTGCACTAAGGAGTTAGTGCACTTAGCCAGCACGCTTTCTGATCCCCTCACTCAGTCCCACCAATCACTGATGTAGTTTCCTTCTGCTTATTCTAAATTGGCTTTCATTTTCTTTTAAATAATTTTTAAGTGTGACTTTTTCAGTACAAGACTGGGAACTATGACTAATTATAAAATCATTACATGATTAAATTCAATTAACTTCAAATAACCCTTGAAATTTGCTTAATGTCAGCCCTTGGCCCTGCTCGAACCAATAAATATTGCTCACCTTTTGTAATGGGTATGAAAAGAGGTGGTTGTAGAGCATGATTGTTCAGTCAGCTGAACCAGAGAACAGCCTTAAAGAAGAGGGTTAAATTGGTCCCAGCAAGTCAAATACTACCACATCAAGAAGGGTAACAGAGTCTTCTGCTCCTAACTGGAATATTTTTTCCTCCCAATATTTTTCTTTCCAGTAAGAAAGCTCTGGAAATTCTTTCCAGGCTTCCATTCAATGATCTCAATCTGCTTTGCAAATGTTAATAAGGGTTAAACCTTACAAAACCACCAAGGCATGGGAAAGTACTGTCAGCCCCCTTTAGACAAGGGATACCAAGGCACAGATGAGTGAATCGCACAAGGATCAGTGGCGGGAGTGTAATCCTAAGAGTTCTGATGTCTTATTTTATATTTTAGCTAAAGCTTTTTCTGGCATAGTGCTACAAGTTTCACATAGCTGTGTGAGAGAAAGGGCACATCTGGTTGTTGGGGTTTTTGGGTGATGTTTCCGGTTGGATTTTTTGTCACTTTATGAAGCCATCTCTGGATCCAGTCTGTCTTACAGCTAGATCTTGGCAAGAGAACTGGCAAAAGCGTGCAGAAGAATCCCAGCAGCTATATTTCTGTGTTCTGTTCCTGTGAGGACAGAAGGGGATGTCATTATTGCTACTGTTCCTGGCAGTCTGCTCTGACTGGGAAACTGGAGCGGACAGTAGCATTGTTCTTGCTGAAGGTAGACGGCAGATGATGGATTGAATTTTTCCCATAGGTAATTAGATGGGCACGGCAACCAGATAGTCGTAAAGATGCCTGATCATCTACTCACAAAAGTCCCTCATATGGTGTGCTGGCAATGAAATATTCTCAGAATTTTATTGACTTCCAGCCCTTCTCCATGAAAAATCTCAGCCCTTCCTGAAAATGGATTCAGAGGCCCCTTAGAGAAAAGATTTTGCTTCTCCCCACCTCTTTTTTTCTTTTCCTTTCTTTTTGGCTGGAGAAAGCACATAGCTCTGCAATTGCTATTGAAATGATAGTATTTGAGAACTGTGCTGTTAAGGGTGCAGGAGAACAGTTGATTAATGCAGTACTGTGCAATAAAGCATTGTATTTGGTCTTCAGCTTTTTGGACACTTCTTTTTGGGTCTATTTATGATGAATGTGAGTGGATCATCAGTGTGGATGCTTAACAGAGTCTCTTTTTTTTTTTTTTTTGATGGCTGGAACTCTTTATAGCTCATGTAGCTCTTTATAGATTCTTGAAGGACATTGCATGAGTTTTAGACCCATTTATTAAACAATGGAAGTAGTGAGAGAGAGAGACAGGATGTAAACTCTCATCCCTAAACATGGGTGTTTGTATCTCCAGCTTGCTGTCTGAGTCTGATTTCATGACTGGGAGTGCCCTCAGGTCATCACTGAGCAGCTTGTTCAACTGTGACTTCTGAATGATGAATGTCTCCAGTTAAATTACAGATCACTAACCCATAACAAAAATCACCAGTATTATTGGCCTCCACAGGGGCACCAAAGGGTGACTGGGCAGTGGTGGAGGAATTCACCTGCTACAACACTGTTCTCTCCCTGACCTGACAGTATGTAGAAATTTGTCAGCAGTCTGTTTTGTCGGACATGCGGTGGAGAAGTTTAGCTCAGCACTTTTGCTGCTCTGTCTTTTCACTATAGACAATTTGCCTGACTCTGGTACTACTGCCTGTCAGATTACTTAGGGTCAAAAGCTGAATACTTGAGGTTTTGACCTTTGAATGAACCTCACAAAAAATAAAGACAAGAAAATCAGTTCTGCAGTGCTCTGTCCCGTACTTGAGGATGGATTTGAACATCAAAGTATGGGTAGTTCAGAAAGACAGAGACACAGTTGTGCTCTTAAAATCAGAAGAGAGTATAAATTCCTCTTATCTCTTTAGGAGAAAACCTCTGCCCTGTGGGTCTAGTTCAAGCTTACTGTTTGTATTGTGTTGCTACTTTTGCCTTGTCAAGTCACGATAAAAGCAATTTAAAAGAAAGAAGTTGTAGGTGGCCAAGATGGCTGGCAAGTGAAAGGACCATTATGTTTAATGACTTGCATTGAAACGGTCTGCAGACTGAAATTACTTTGGGAATGTCTGTCCCCCTGTTTAGATAAACAAAAAGGCAGTTATCACAGCAGCCTGCCTGTTTGTTGTCCACCCACTGGGGGCAAAGCAAAGTCCTTCAAAAATGTGCAAGTGTAACAGAAGTAGCAGCAATGGTTGGCACACAGTGAAACTTTGAGCCGTTCTGGAGTATGCTGCAGCTAGTGCAGGGTTGAGGCAAACGTTTCACAGCAATTTTCCCACAGCAGCCTGTGGGTTTCTTCTTGTATTGGTTAATCAAGAGTGGTAATACCTCCCTGCTGCCCCCTGATAGATTGATTTTGACCCTTAACTTTCCCTTCCACCTGCTAATTACTTGATCATGTCTCCCAATGCCCTTTCCACCTGGTGGTAGCCTGGTTCTGTCATTCTGTTGCTGCCATCTCCAGGCTTTGGCTACTTGTTCTTAAAATCCTCTCCTCCTCACTACCTTCCTCCTCTTCCTAAAGTTCCTCATTAATATTTCAAATTATTTGGGTATTTTGGATATCCAGGATTTGTTGGGTTTTGCCAACTCCCAGCAACTGGTCTCCAATACCAACTGGTTGGTGGGAGTAGGGAAGAGGGAGTGAAACTTCCCTTTCAGTTTGTGTTTTGTTGCTTCTGGCTTGACCTTTAATCAGGTGTCTGGCTGTTGTTTGCTTGCTGATGGTTTTTACAGAATGGTCCTTTGTAAATATATACAGAAAGGGCAGGAGAGTAACTGGAGAGTGTAGAGAGCTCTTTTATTTCCTCAGAGCCTATTAAGGGTGGTTTCCAGTTTATCAATCCATCTCTTTGTCAAGTTGCCTCCTGTGTCCATCCACTTGGACATTTATTTAGTGCTAATGTTAACTACTGTATCATCCTCTAGAGTTGTAACTGTGCGTTTCAGAATAAAACCAGAGATGCAAAGTGCACTGAACCCCTTATAAAAAAATAAAAGGGCTTTCCTTGATGGCATTTAGCTCAATAAACACAGTTTGTCAGAGATGTCTTTATCTCCTTACATTTAAGCGATTAAATGTTGGTAAAAATAGCTTCAGAAATAAAACATGAAGAGAGCTTCTGGCAAAGCCCTGTCCAGTTTAATTCATACATTAAATATTTGCTAGTAGGGTCAAAAGCTGAATGCTTAGATATTTTGCCCTTTGAATGAACCTAGCTAAAATAAAGACAAGGAAATCAGTTCTGCAGAAACTGTCTTCAGAATACTAGGATCAATTTAAACATCAAAGGCTGGAGAGATCATACAGACGGACAGCCGCATTACGCTGCACAATTAATACTCGCAGAGGTGTTTCTTGAATTCTGAATCTTGTGCAGGGAAGATAATATTAAAATTTCAGAATTTTAATTATGTAAAAGACAGTCCTTGATCCTTAGCTCCTGAAAAACACGGCAGTTTCTTTTGCATTAATGAATGTAGCAAACATCCCCCAGTCTGAATCTCTGCATCGATGCAAGCTTTTTACAGTCAAATTAGCATTTATATTTTCTAAAGGTAATTTTTCAACAACACAATAAATAAATGATATGCCAGTAACCTCCAGATGGATGAAGTGGTGCTCAGACAGCATTTACAATGCAAATTGGCAGAAGATTACATAATGGTTGGCTCTGTTGGTCTTGGGCAGTGGTGAGCAGAGGGGCTGGGGAGCCTTCTGGATCTGGCGCTGGGCTTCACACCCCAGCAAAGTCCTTGCGTCCTGGCAGGAGCGACTCAGTCAGTCAGGGGTGAGCTGCAGAAAGTTTTCACGGAGGGCAGGATCTTGTGACTTTAGGTCTGCCTGCAGGATCTTTGTCTCAGGCTGCTAGGTTCAAAATGCACATTATTGGTACATGGTGTAGAGTGAAGTTCTGGGAAGGTTTCTCCAAATTTGAACTTAACTTATTTTGGGATTCAGCTCTCTGGTTCTGAGGTCCTGAGAGGAAGGGAGAGAGCAACGGCCAATTGCTCACAGCAACTGGAGCTGAAATTTGCCTGCAGGCTGCTGGAAGTCTGCACATCTCCACATAGGCTGTGAGCCACACTTGTGTTTCAGGTTTCAACAATAGCTTTAATCCGATTTAATAATTTCTCTGTATGCCTTATTTTAATATAGTATTGACCAGGATTTCAGGATTGGGGTGAATGATCTTTGTAGCTTGGAAGTATCATTTTAGTGTTGGGATTTTTGACGACTACTAAAATTTCACTTCCAACTTGAACTTTCTCTAGGCACCTTAGTAAGTGTCCTCATTTTTATGACATGATTTCAAGAGCTCCTGTGTTTTTAAAGACCACATTGTGACTTACTAACTTACCTAAGTGTAAGTCTTTTGCACTGATTCTTTTCTCACTGTGTCTTGAAAATCTGTTTGTTTTTGAATAGGAGACTGTATTGCATAATGTGGGTTTTACCATAGCATTTAGTTTTGAATGGTAGGTGGTGCTAAGAATGGATTAAAATTAATTAAATAAATCTCAAGGTCCTGATCTTTGTCCACTGAAATGAAGGAGGAGAATTGTGCCGTTGGATCTATCAGAGAAATTCTGTGTGGTGATGATGAAGTGCATGGTATTTGCCTAGTCTGGCTCATGTAGTAGTCAATGGAGTGACTTCAGAAGCAGAGCGTTGCCTTGCTGTAGGTAATTAACATTACAGTGCTGTGGGTTCTGCATATGAAAATCCAGGCTATTGTAAATTGTGGTTTCCTTGCCAACCATATCTCAGCTCTCACACTTCTGTAGTTGTCTCTGTGATGCTTTGTGCAGTATTATTACCCCTTGCCTCGTACTGGAGCTGGATGGATCTGTAAAATCTAGCTATTATTCTTTCCATTTGAAATACATCAATATGAAAATAAAAATAAAATCTAAGATCTCTCACTTCTTGAGTAATTCTATTCCGGAAACATTAAAATAAACAGACTTGACATTGGGAATGTTTCAAAGAGATGGGTTTTTGGCAAATGCTAGTCACTAATGAATTTGCATTCATAAATGTAAGCATTTATAGCAGAATTGTGATTAAAGGATTAAATTTGACTCTTCTGCCAAACTGTAGGTCATATAGCTTGAATTTTCTTTTGAAAATTTCATACTTGGAGTGAAATGCTTGCCAGCAAATTACAGACCAAGACTTGTTCCTTAGAATTACTTTCTGGTGAAGTAGAAATAATGAATATATGCTTGTGTCTGTAGAGAGAGAGGAAGCTAATTTCACTGCTAGTGTTTCTGACTGACACAATTTGGGCAAGTGGCCACAGAGAAAGCTGTCTTGAATTTCTTCTTGTTTCTTTCTGATTTGCCCTCAGAAGGTTATCAGTCTGTCTGGGTCTGCAGCTGTGGAGAGAGTTCATTGGTTCCCAAAAATTTTTGCATGCTCTTGGCAGTATTTTCTGAATTGCAGATATGTATTCAAAATACCAGTAATGCAAGTAATACCAGACCCAACATGTTTATTGTCCATGCTCAAGGTATAAGAAAGACCTTCGTCCTGCACCTTCCTTGTTGAGACAGTTCTTTGCATTGCTTGTTTCTGTGTTATTGTGAACTAATATATGAACTGGGAGATAAATTTAGTTTCTTCTTGATCAAGATTACTTTGCACATGGAGGTCCTCTAATCCATTCCTGCATGATCACCTGGAATGCAACTTTGCACATGGAGGTCCTCTAATCCATTCCTGCATGATCACCTGGAATGCAAACGTAAAGTTATGTTAGGAATGAGTGGCAGTCTTCCTCCTTCATGGTAACCTGGTACCACATCAGGAGTGTAGTCAAACTGCACCTTAAAGTTCAAGGAAACAGAGGAGGCTCTGCCAGTGCCCATCCCACAGAGGAAGTTGCCATATTTTATTTATGTGGGTCTCTGTACTGCTCTAAACAAAAGGTAATCAGATGAGAACCACAACAGCTGTGCTTTGGTGGCTTTGGTCTCTTCTGTGGAATGGTGCTATGAAATCCTGCTCAGGGAGCTCCACTTGGCTGCACATCCTCTCTGTACCTGCCTCCACCTGGCTACACGCCCTCTCTGTGGTCCTCTTCAGAGGACCTCTGTGGTTGTCTACAGAGTGTGCCTCTACCTCTACACATCCTCTACCTTTGTGATGTCCATACTTAACATTTACTGCAGTGTCTGAGGGCAAGAGTGGGATGTTATTCTGCGTTCTTTGTCAAGTCAGAGATTCTCTCTGTTCTTCTGTTTCCTTCACAATCCAGGCTGGACAAAATAGGGGTTTTGACACACTTTTGCAGCCAGATTAGTTCCTGGATTGCACTGCAGTGGTTAGTTGAGTGGGTGCGAAGGAAAGGACAGTGTGCTATTCTGTGAGGACAGGGGTAAGGAAGGAGAGTTTGGAACACCTTAGGCTGGTCCTGCTGCCAAAAGCAATGTATTGTCAAACTCTGGCCTCATTTCCTTACCTTGGGTGTGTTTAAGGAGGGATTGGCATCAGGAGCAGGCCATTAAGCAATTGAAACTCTTAATAGAAAAACATAACCTTATCACAGATTTTTTTTTTCAAACCCTTGGAAAATAGCTCAAATATAAGGTTAATTGGAGCCAGAAATGTCAAACTAATGTAGCAATTTACCCTGGGAGACTGCCCTGGCCTTTGAGTATAGCAATAGTACAGACTACTGAGTAGGATAGTGAAGAAATATAATAGGATTTTATGTAGTCCCCTGTCATATTAAACGTTCTTTGCAATTAATTTCTTGTTGCAATGTTATTTTCACTGACCTATTTTTTTTTGACCTCCTACAATCTTTAAGCTACCAAAGTAGGGCATAGGGGAATTCATATTTCTCAATAAAAATTTTTAAAAACTCATAGCTGAAACCACTATCAATATACACATTGCAGTGTAGACTGAGAGCAACCCAGAGCAGTAAAAAATGGGATTGGCTCATTCTAGAGTAGCCTTTGGTCTATGAGCTGTACTGATCCATTCAGGAAAATGCTATTTTTCAACAGCTAGTTCAAAAACATGTGGGACTTGTCTTGGATTGAGAGCTTGAGCATGCCTGGCCTGTGAATGAAACATGATAGGTGGTCCTCTTTTCCTCCTTCTGATTGCTGCCTCTCTTTCTCCTGCTCTTAAATGGACATCAGACTAAGATATCTTGGTATTGTGATCTGGTCTGATCAGCACAAAACTGCTGGACTTGATATTAACAATGATAAAATCCCAAAGTTGTGGAATAGTCTGGGAATCCTAGTGGGTTCCAACTGTTCTGACTCTAGCTTAACCCCTTTCCACAGCAGCTGGATACATAATCCATTTTCAGTTTTTAATCAAACATTACTAAATGGATGTGTTCTATATATTTTTATACAGCTTTCACAGCTTAGTACAGAAGTGGCTGTATTTCTCTGGAGGCCTTATGTTTCCTGAAAGTATTTCTTTGTCTGGTAGTGTAAGTGGTTAGGATAGCCAAATTCCAAAATAAATCATTCTAGGGTGCATGAAACATCCATCTCAGAGATAGGTAGATAGAGAAATAAATAAGTAAAAAGAGAGAGAGTCTGCTAGAAACCATCAGGTAGTTTTGGAGGGTAAGTTCCTTTCACTTTTGTTTTTCTATCATTCTAAAAGAAGGAAAATGCTACCCTAGGAGAGTATACCTGGTGCTCAGGTTTGCAGTCAAGGTGACCAGCTCAAAGGAGAGAGAACAACACAGGCAGCAAAACTTTCTGATCTTGACTAAGAAGTCTTAACATAAACCCAAGTGTTTTCTAAGCAAGTGTCCTTAATGTTTTTCCCTGTGGTAGTAAGGATTTATATTTTTTAAAGTGCAGCTGGAACTAAATATCATTGAATCAAAGAAGCCAGCATTAATCAAAGCACATCAAAGTGGTTCCTCATCAGTTGCCTGGAGCAACAGAATCTACAGTGTATTATCTTTCTTATGCTAAAGCTGGAGGAATTCAGAGAAGAGAATTTTGTGTGTTTGCTCTCAAATGAACACAGAAACAGTATTTTCAAGGTTTCTTTGATAGTTCATCGAGTTGGTCCATTTAGCCAAGAATTTCTGATGGCTGAACCCAGACTCGGGTTTCCTGGGAATGTTTTTGATATGAAAATCAATAGAACCAACCCTTGAAACCAAATACATGGTGGGTTGCCTCTCAACAAAGTTATAGAAGTGCTTCCCACTCTTACATTGTCTCTTTCTGGTCCCTCTGTTTCTTAAAATGGTACCCTAAAATGGTACCCCTGTGACTCCCTCATTGCCTTGCTACAGATGCATTTCATTCTTAGCTAATAGCACTTAGAGGGAGCAAGCAACTCAGCTGGATAAACAAGCATGGTTCCCTGTTCAAGTGAAAAACCCTTTCCTCAGGTCAATATTTTCTGCTGTTTCCCAATACAGAAGTGAGGGGTGATTGTATTTACTATTTCCAGAAGATCCATTTGTTACTAAAAAACTTAGAGATGCTCCATACAGCCAAGTGCTTACTCAGGCGTAGAAAGGCCTGCATGTTAGATCTCAGACAGATCAATTCTTGCACTCGCTTGAGCAGCTGATAAAATGCTCACCAGCAAAACCTCTTTGTTTAGCCCAGGGAGTTTGAGGGCAGCACAGATAGATACCCAGACCTTTCCTGTGGATTGCATTGGCCAGAAATAAAATCCAGCAACATGTGTTATGATCAACCTGCAGAAACACCGAGGCTGGAGCTGTGTTTTTATGGTTTTCTAGGTCACACATTGTGTTCCTCCTTACTAACGAGTCCCAGAGCATTTTCCAGAATGTGTAGCCATGGGCTGAGTCCCACAGCCCAGCTCAGGGCTGGAACGTGTTGGCAATTCATCCTGAGTGACTGGCTGTTGAAAGAGGAAGTGAAGAACAGAAGTTCCCCATCTGAAACTGCAGGGGGAAATTTAGTGTGGTAGAATGTAATTATCCCAACTGGAATATGGCCAGGATCCTAGAGTTAATAATACCCTCTGCTCTTGCAAAAAGTGCTGTAAGATCTTTAATGACTGCTAGTGGTCAGCAAGCTTCACATCACATATTCAGAGACAGATATTAACCAGATCAGAAGTGTAGGTATTTCAGTCTTTCATATCACACAAATTTCGGGATGGCCTCTGGCTGCAGCCTTCAGGTTCAGGAGGGAATTAAGTTAAACAGCCAGGGAAGAGACATTAGTCTTAATGAAAATGATCTCATTAAAGGCAAATGACACACAGTTGGTGAGAGCAGCTGAGATGTACACTGAAGT
>VWYK01060379.1:2415-20841 GCA_013399775.1 Semnornis frantzii | reverse complement strand
TTGTTGAGGGATGCTGTGTCTTGAAGGATTTTGCTGTGTGTCATTTCTCACTTTTCTACCATTGCTACCTCTACCTTACTGGAGAGCAAGAACGATGGTTAAGAAAGGGCAGAGCAAAACTGCTCAGTTGTGAAAATCTAGAAAGTGGCAACAACCACAAGAGATGCTTTGGGAAGATCCAAAAAGTATGCGTGAAGAGAAATGTTTCCCCCAGGAAGGTAAGACAATGCTAAAAGAGGTTGGCCAGAGAGCCTTGGAGGTTCTGAAGAGTCATCTAGACAAAATCATGGCTCATCTATTGTCCATGACCTTGGGAGTCCCCTTCCACTAATATTTCTGTGGTTGCATTAGTCTGTACCTGCATTGCGGAGGTACCAACAAGTAATTTATTGAAGTGGGATTTTCACTGCAGATGAATTTTCTTTGTGGGTTATTTTTTTTCAGTGACATTTCAGTGATGTTGTACTGAAGGCATAACTTAACTGTGGAAAAACTCCATGGTTCTAGTATAAAACCTCTATATTGTGCAACAATCACACTTCCCACAACATAATGATCATATTAAATGTTCAAAATCTTGCTTTCTTGTTGAAATTCACCATTACAACCCATTGACTATGCATGCTTGAAACTCCACTTTTATATGGGCACCCTATCAGCTTCATTAAAAAACCCAAACCAAAACATGGCCTCAAACTACAGCAGAGTAGTTTCTACTCAAGACCAGCCTGAAATTCTGTGTTCTTTCTCATGTTCACCTTCAGAGTTTATCTTTAAAAGTCACTATTGATAATTCTAAAATGTTTTGAAAGGTAATATACACAGGGGCAGACCAGATGTCCTTCTGTTGTGTCCTGCTATGTGACACTAGCTTGCAGCGAATGCTTATCAGTGTAAGAGCAGTGCCTTATACTTTCCGTGCAATATCTTTCCAACAATCAGTGGTTCACTCTTTACTGAACTAGGTGGGATCTGAGAATGCATCTCCTAGTAGTGTTCAACACATTACATGTTTAAACCCATCAAAACATATTATTAATTATGGTGGCGTATCTAATGGTGCTGTCATTATCCCCTGATGGATTTTTCCAGATAACCCAGTAACCAGATGTTCATTTGGTCAGTTTCCAAAAGAAATATGCTTCTCTATGCATCTTCCATTTGGCATTTAGTGGTATTTTCACAGCAATGTATTTGCAATTAAGGATCTTTCAATTGGGATTTTTTTTTTTTTGGGGGGGGGGAAGGGGGAGGGGTGTGTTAACACAACAATGAGCTCATCTGTATTTGCGATTGAACTGCTTGAAATTGCATCATGTGATGACTCAGCCTCGGTCACTCTTCAGCTGCTTTGAGTTCTCACCCAAATGTTTGTTAAGTCAGTTTTGGTTGGTTTTGATTTATGGAGGCATGATTAAATAAGGAGACCAAAGCAGCAGAAAGTATCTGCTGCTGTTCAGGAAGCACAAGCCCTGGAAGCTGGTGGATGTTGGCTCCACAGCAGATCAACCTAGCTGGAACAAAGGTCATCCTCTAATGGAAAGAAAAACAAAAATAAAACACTCCACCACAAGGAGATACTGAGCTACCAGGGGGAGGGAGACCTACTGTCATATACCACTGTGCTACCTGTGCTGTACAGATCTTTATCGTCCTCTACTTGTCTCTCCTTCCATAGACAAATTACGAAGTCAAAAGGGCCTGTGACAGGGCTGAGCAATAATGAAACAGGCTACTCCTCAGCCTCTGCCTGCAGAGTGATCCAGAGCCCTCCCTACTCAGCAGTGGTTCCCTCCAGTCTTTGTCTCTTCCTGCAACACCAGCTGGTGCCCTGACCCATAATGGTCAGCCTTCCTCAGTGAAGAGGTTTGTAAACAATCCCTTGTTAGATTCAGCCAGTTCAGGAGAGCTCGAGAGGAGCTTTGGTGTGCACAGAGACACGAGAGTGAGGAGACCTGCCCACCTCCAGACATGATCTTCCTGTTTGGTGGAATCAGTATACCATGGCTGACAAACTCAGCATTTCGTTGATTGCCTAGCTGTGGCACAGGGGCTGGCTCTGCTGTTCCTCCACAGTATGCAGATGGCCAAGAGTTGTGTATGCTTTCTCAGCACAATAAGCTTTCTGCAGATGTCTGTTGCTGGTTCTAGCATAGGTCCAAATTCTGAATCTGAAAACTTGAATTATTAAACCTTGAAGCAGTCCTTCACTGTTTGCTGATATCTAGCGTGACATCCATGACATGAAATTTCTGTCTTATCAAAGTGTGAGTATTTTCCTCATGATGCTCTGGAAGAGTTACTGTTTCTGTGCTACAGAATCTATACAATTAGACTTTTCTTCTGTGCCCTCTGGGACCGAGAGAAGAGGGAAAACAGAAGTTTGGTACTTTAAAACTAGGAGTTGCTACCAATGCACCCTGTCTTGCTAGGTGAAGAGGTCAGGAAAGGGCTACACTATGCCGTGACAGGAGGCTGGCACCAGATGAAGGAATAATTTCTGGGAAATCTCAGTTCAAATATCAGGAACAATTGATGGGCAGTACTGAGAATCTGAACATCATGTTTTATTGTCAAAGAGGCATAGCTTTTAGGATCTGTTGGTTTTGTGGGTTTTTTTCCCTTTGTTGTTCACTTAGCTTTCATTCTTACAAGTACTATATTTCAATACAAGACTTCCATTTCCCAGTTTCCTGTCGCTATAGGGTGTGTGTTGGGGGTGGTTGGTCAATTTTGATAGAGAAATCTTTCTGTTTACTGAGCGAAAACTTAGTCTTGGCCAGGTGGAATTTTGCTATGTGGGTCCAGGAATTCAAATGAATTTTAAATTTCTATTTTGTTTAATTCTGTGGCTACATGAAGGTCATTTACAGAAGAAATCTGTTCTATGTCTTTCTGTTATATGGTCCCGGTATTGTACAACACACTTAAGGATGTAGTGCTTGTGTTCAATTTATGGAAACAGAAAGAAGCCCTTAGCCATGCTTAGGTGTGTGCACAGTGAAAGATGTACGGTTATGAAATGAGAAAGACGACATTATTGGTTTACATCTGCATTGCAGGGTATAGGAAAGATTTCCCACTTACTGATAACTCCAAATCCTGAGATAACTGTTGTAGTTTGGTTGAAATGGACAGAATAACAAATCCCACTCCAACGTGTCATTAAAAGGGTGCTGTTCTGCAACCTAAGCCACACGTTGCCGATTGCATGCATTTCCATCAGTTTTGTCTCTGCTTTCCGTAACTCTGCTTCTCCCCAAATCCCAGTGATCAGTATTCAACATTTCTCTGTCTTTGAAGCTAAAGACTTACTCCTGAGTATTCTTTGGCATGCTGTTCAGCATCTTAAGAATAAAATCCCTAGCTAAATTCTTACTCTGTTATTAAGGACCTAAAGTAAAGGAACTAACTAAAGCAAGCATGCCAACTGTGAAGCAATTTAATTTTTTTTTCTTTTTTTTCTGTAAATTTTGTCAGTACCACTCACTTCAATAAAGCTAGTGGCAGCTTTAAGGCCAGAACAAGTTGTACAATCCATGCATTTGTGTCTGTCCACATAAATTTCACTTCTTTAAATTAAAAACCCAATAAATGAAAACTGTCCAGATGCACTGGTTATAAGTGAAAGGCTGACTCAATGTCTGCTATGCCCATTAATGAGCCTTTCCTACACTCCCTAATCATCTTGATTGCTTTATTGAATTAAGCATGTGACACAAACTTGTGCAGAATCTCTGTGGTCCTCAAGCACCCACTTTAATTCTTTGTAGACTAAGTGGTGATTTACTTCTGGCAGTGTTCAAATGGCAGCTCTTTAAATTCGTGGTCTTCAGCTGACTCTTCTACCTATACAGATAGTTTCTCAGACCATCAGTTATCTGCTTATACCAGAAAAGCCATGCTAAACCCTTGGTCACATACCCTTCTGCCTGTTCAACATGAAGCCAACATACTTTTTGCAAGGGGAAACTGGCTGAAGTGTAAAACAGCTGCACATTTTCTTACATCTGTGGCCCTTTGAAGAAAAGAATCAGAATGTTTTCAACACAAATATTCATTATCTCAATGTAATAAAAGTTTTATTAGTAAACATCCTAATTTTTAATCATCCCAGAGTTGGGATGGGTAGCCCATTTAAACTATGGCTATGGCCCTATCATGTATCTCATGAAGAAATATTATCCTGTGGCCCTTTGTGCTGCGTGAGTACTATGAGTTTCCTGCTGGTGTTTGCACTCTCAGGAAAAAGCTGAAGTTTACAATGGAAGTGGAAAGGGAAATGATTGAATAAGCTTTGAAAACTAAGCTACTCTTCCTTCTTCAAACAAATCCTTCTGGGCATGGCTAGAAAGACATGGAGTACAATGGCAAGGAAATTACTAAACTTGAACTTCTGGTGTTCTCATACTTATTGCTGGCTATGTACATATTTATTAGAACTCAACTGTGGTGAGTTCTTATTAATTTTTAAGGAGAATTGTTTTTAATATGTTAACTAGTAGTTAACTACATTGTTAACAACTTGTAGTTTGGTTTGGGTTTAAGGACAGCCAACAGTGTGGAAATTTATTCCATATTGATGAAAATGGATTTTTCTGAGTGTTGTTGCATTAGCAGGCTGAGTCAGTTAAAGTTTTCGAATTGTAAACTTTGGCTGTGTTCTTGTTCTTAATCTTTCATTTTATATTTTACTGAAGGAGAAGGCAACTGCTCTTGCAGATGCAAAGTAATAGCTCTTTGCCTTTGCTTTCCAATATAGCTCTTCTGCTTCTGTCTCACCATTTCCACATTGTCCAGATGTAATCAGAGCTCATGGGTGCTAACGTGAGAGCTGTCATAGCTTATTTGATATTCTGGAGAGTATGATCTTTAAGAACAGGTTTTCTTAGAGAGTTCCCATTTCAAAAGATCAACACGTTCTATAATGTAATGAACTACAGTAAGTGGGTGAGAAGGTCTGTTGCACATGGAAGTGCAACAGGAATTGGGCTTTGTGCATACCTGTTGTCCTTCAGGAGATTGCAGTGTAAGCAAAGTGTGAGGAGAGGAAAATAAGAAGCCTTGGGGAACTGTGAGGCACGCAAGTAGAGAAATGGTGTAAGAAAGACAGAAGGTTAAGGCAAAAAAACACCACCAAAAACAACCCACAGAAGAAAGAACCAGGGAAGGGGGAAGAAAAAGTAAGAGGTAAAATTTACACAATGGGAAGAGCAACCTGTGCACCACAAACAGATGAAAATAACATTGTAGAGAAAACTGTTAGCTGGAGGTGTTCATGATGCACATAGAACACAGCTGAAACATTTGTATTCTTAAGTGTTCTTTGTAGATTTCTAATTTACTTCTCTAAATGCTTTAAGATGTTCTATGCATCTCATGCAGTTGGATGAAAATGGGATTTTATTTTGATGCATATTTATTTTTTCTTTCCTAATGTTGTGATATACACAGAAAAATAATAGGATGTGGATTAGTTCAACAGGAACTCAGGATGACTTATGTGAATAAGGGTGTTAGGTATTGTGAATGATAAGAACACTTCATTGTTAGACAAGAAGAGTTAAACGTATCACTTTTAGCAATCTTCCAAATTAAACAGCCAAGTTTTGCTCTTCTGTCTGTCAGTATGACATCATTTTGTTTATACTGAAAAAAACTGCTTTAGAGGTACATCTTGGGTTGGAACAAGTTGTTTGGTGTGGCAAGAATTCATAAAACATTCCTAGAAGTTTTCATTTTTGTCTCAGTAAGAGGAAGTCAAAACAAACATTTTGAGACATATAAGCCATATACTTTAAACATTGCTTCTAGTGTTGCCTTTTTAGGTCTTTTTTTTTCCTGAAAGCACAAAAACTTTAATCAAATACATTAGTACAAAGAGGCAAAACATATGAGGAAGAAGCTGTACATCTATACAGGAGGTTTGTCTATATTCTGTGTTTATTCCAGTGATGAACGTCAGTCTTCTGTTACTGGGTCCTTCAGTTGTTTCCTATTTAAGCAGAGTTTTGCAGTTCTTTTAAAAAACTGTTAACAGTCACAGTCACTTGAGGACTACATTGCATAGATTATGTTCTCCTTTTCCTCTTGATAGGATGTTTCTGGTCATTTTGTCTTGTTCTGCTGAAACCTGAGTCCTCCTGACTGCTGCCTCTTGCTGTTGGGATGGGGAGGGTCATCCATCCAGATCAAATTGCCACAGCACTGCTTTTCTAAGGTATGTCCCTATAATGTATAAAGCACTAACATGTCAAAGTGCTCCTATAGCTGGAATGTTAGGTGGCATCTTGATGTCTTTAGAAAGCAGATGGGGACCTGGCTCCATACTTGTGAGTTATAAAGGGCTCTGTCAGTGCAGAGGATGCCATGGTATCTGGTAACGGTGACCAGCAAGACACTGAAGTCCCTTCTAAAAGTATCATGTTGCAGCATGGAGCTCACTGGTATGCTGTCAGGTGGCTCTCTTGGTTGAACCAAGACTGCTCTGCAGGAGCTACAGTTGTTCTTAGAGAGCTTCCCACTCCTTAAGAAAATCTGGTGTGAGAGGCTTAGTTGGCTTTTATCTTTAGAAGCAAGCATTTAAATATCGGACTAATTTGTAGCTCGTTCACAGCTCAGCTGCAGTGCTGCCAGCTGCGCCGGGATCAGTGACAAGCCTTTCTTCCCCCTCCAAAGTATACTTGCAAACAGATCCAGGGCCTAGGAGCACATTGCCCCAGAGGCAACTTTACTTTTTCACAAGCATGTGGCTACCCCGGGGAGTTTTCCAGAACAAGTAGAATATTAGGCATTCCCCAGCACAGAGAGACATGCACACAGAAAACTTATTGTCTTCATGAGTGTTGCATTGACGTTGCTGGGGACCACTCCACTGTGTTTGGAAATGGAAAAGTCTTGCTGACCATGAAGTGCAGTATTGCCTCGGCATGTCCATGCAGCCTAGAGGCAGAGATGTGAGCTGCTCATACAGGTAGCAGAAGGGGAGGAGAGTAAAAAAACTCAATCCCCTCAAGGGATGTTGACTCAGAATGAAGGGAGCAATATATATTTAACCAAAATTTTCTTTACTTGGGTTTTTTTGAGTTGGGTTTGGTTTGGTTTTTTAGATGGCCACTTATGACATGGGACAGTATTCTTGTGGGACTTAGCAGAACAAAATTCCTGTTTTGGGTGGTAATCAGAACATTAGTTAAAGAGGCTGAGGTAGGGATTAGTAATAACTGCACTGGGAGGCATCTGGACATGGAGGCTAGCAGTCATTTGTCAGTACAGATCATTGTTCCCACATTTACAGAGAAGTCTGCACCCACCTCTTCTGGTTTGGGGAAATGAGGCTGGAAACATGTTTGCCCTCCCAGATTAGGAAACTTGGTGTATCCATTCTTGCAGTCTAACTAATCGCAAACACACTTATCAGAAGCCTATCGGCGTCCCGTTTCAAAGTCCTTGCTGCCAGCCATTATTAGGCTAGCTGCAGACTTCACCTGCGTTTTGGAGAAGTATTTGGTGGCAGCTCGGCAAGCTCTGGGGCAGCAATTCCAGGTAGAGGCCTCCCTGGGCTGTGTGACCTTGCCTGGCATCAGGCAGGAGCAGGGTGCATCTCTGACCTGGCAGTGGGATGAGTTACCAACCTCTCGATTTTACTTCATTGCAAAAATAAATAAATCTTAGTTTTATAGTTGCATGTTCATATGGAGCTCTCCATCGGAGAGGACAGAAATGAACTAGCACATCTCTCTCAGCACAATTTATTTAAGCCACCAGTAAACAAAGACATATCTAAGGGGAAAATACTTCTCTTACATTTGCCAAGCATTTTTTTTTCTTTAGTTCAGGGGATTTCACCTTGTTTACACCACTGTTAACTTTAGTCCATCTTACAGGCATGAAAGAGGCTCCTTTTCAATCCCATTCTTC
This sequence comes from Semnornis frantzii, assembly GCA_013399775.1. Classification (NCBI taxonomy): domain Eukaryota; kingdom Metazoa; phylum Chordata; class Aves; order Piciformes; family Ramphastidae; genus Semnornis; species Semnornis frantzii. The sequence continues at coordinate 12,921 of VWYK01060379.1, read as the reverse complement.
TTGTAAGAAGTGTGAAGGAATAAAAACAACCAATCCCTCACTGTTAACATGAGCTGCTGAAGTGATTAAATTAGTTTATGATAACTGTCCAGATGCTCTAAGCGCTGGGGTCCCACCACCAGCTGGGAGATTCCCATAGCAAGCGTCAGTAATAGATAGTGTGAGAAAAAGAAACATGATCAGGGCTCTTCTTAAAGAGAGTAAAATATACACTCAGCAGGGATGAGAATATCCTAGAAACAAACAGCAGGGAGCCGAATCGAGGAAGAAACAGTGCAGGAAATGGAGCTACATTTCTGATTTTATCAGATTAGCAGAAGCCAAAGAGAGGAGAAACCAGAGGATTTCTGTGAAAGCGGGAGAGCGTGTTAGATTCACCCTTGACCAGTAAACCCAGTTTTCACACTGAGCCTGTGTGAAAGAGCAGAAGAGGCATAGAAGTTGCGAGTGAGATGTCAGCTCATCATGAAATGGTTGGTTTCTTTCTTAGTCTTTCTTTTTTTAAACTTTCATCTTTTTTCATCTTCAGGTCAGCTGTTTGAACTAAGAAACTGCCCTCCAGAACCTGCAGAAAAAACTTTGTTTCCTAAACTGACCCAGTTTCATTAATAGCTTTGGTCTTTCCCAAGCAATGTTTTTTAAACTTTTTTTTCTTATTTTACTGAAGCGCAGTTCTGGCTGCTCTGTCTTGTCTCATAGTGACATTTTTTGGCTTTCATTAATTATTGTAATTCAAGTGCAACAAATGCAGAACCAACTAAATGAGCCTTTAAAAGCATGTTGCTCTTAATTAAATGGAAACTTGGAAGACACTGGCTGAACTGGGCAAGATTTACCAAGGGCAATACATACATTATATCTACTCAGTGTTTTAGGCAAGTTTTAATTCTGTCTCTAATGAAATTAATTTGATTTTCAAAATGAGGAAAGGGGCTGCAAGTAATAGGAGCATAAGGTCGACAAGTGATTGTGTAAGAGCCTTGCAGTGGCAGGGGGAGGGGAACAGATCATGAGAAGAAAAGGGAGATTTCTCATTAAGGTGTCATGTTAACTTGCAGTGATTTAAGGGTGAGGCCTTGTAGGAGCTGATTTTTCATTTCTCCAAAAATCAGGGCTTGTAAGCAAAACTAGGAGAAGGAATCCAAATATCAGAGGAGTCTCAGCCCTACTATGTCACGGGTCTTACCATCCTGGGAAAGTTAAGCTTCCTGAATAAAAGATGGAAATTGGTCCTTAGTATGTTTAATTAAAAAGGAGATTGAGAATTATTTAAATATGAAGTGATTTAATGAAAACCAATATTTGAATATAAGGTTTAATTTCCCTCAAAATAAATCATGGCTAAGGATGAGAAACTTTACATGTAAATCCTGTGATTTGGAGACCCCTGCGTGGAAGAGGAGCTCAGATGCACTGCATCTGTCACAGCCCTTGGAGGACTGGCCCTGATGGCTCGAGTGCTGGATGTGCATGCTGCATGCGTACACTGCTGCATCTGCTGAGCTGTAGGAGAGTGGAACACTATTCCAGGCTGTGCAATACTGAGCAAGACTTCCATTTCCCCTGGAAGAATGGGGAATCTGTGCCATACACCTGACTGCTGAATACAGAATATGATAAATGCTATGGAATTGAGGAAGCATTTGGTTTAAGAATGATTATTTAGAAGTGGTTAGTTTTCTCCCCATTTTTATTTTATTATTTTATTTTTTTGAGTACCTTTTTTTTAAGGCCTACAACTTTCATAAGAGATGACTAGCATAAACATATAAAGTACTTAAGACAATTCTAGAATGCATTTTAGTTTAATTTTGGACAAATGTAATGGAAATTTTCTCAAGAAATGCTTTGAAACACTTTTAGCCATAAGATACTTATAAGAAAAATATTAAATACTAAAAAAGATAGGGTATATGAGTTGTCATGTTTTGTGGGCTGAATGGACACGATTTTCACACAGGCAGCTTTTTGTGAGATTAAGACAGGTTCTGCTGGCTGGGCTGGGCTGGGCTCAGGAGTCAGGACTCAGCAAATTCCTTTTGGTTGTTGGTCCGTGCTGTTAGAGAACTTGAAGAACTCTTAGCACCTCTGTGAATGTTTTAGAAAATGTGTTTATTGTTTCAAAGCAAAACGTTTTTCCTACAACTTCACTGAATGATAGAAAATCCCTGTCACTTCCAGATAGGTAACTCAGATCTGTGTGGCACTGCAGGGTAGAAGACACCTACGGCTGCTTTCTTTCAGAAAAAGTAGGATAAATTAACCAGACAGGGAGTTAGCCAGAAAAGTTGTGTGATAACATTCTTCAGCTTCTGGTGCCTGAGCAAGTGGGCTTGGACACCTTTGTGCAGTACTCTACTGTGCTGTGAGCATGAATTGCTGCAGTCCTACTCTTGAGTTAAACTACAGTTCCTGCATCCACACTAACCTCTTAACCTTCCAACTGTCTCCTCTCTTGTTTTACCCATTGATATTAAACGTTCCTTCAAGCAAAAAAAGCATAACAGAAATCCAAATCACCTGAGATATAGGGGTTGAGTTTCTGACCTGGAGCAGCATATAAGGAAAAGTCTTTAAAGTCTGCTTTATTTGAGGCAGCAGGTACCTGTTGGTTTTAGCTATCAAATAGTTCCTTTATCTGGAAAATACTCACATTAAAATGCAATGAAAACATAGGAAAACGTTTTCTGTGGTAATATGAAGTATTTCAAAAGAAACCTGCAGTGTGTAATTCTCTGCCAAGCAGAAGCTGGAGTAGAAGTTTCTGCTTCTTATAAATGTGAAATTAGTTCATGTCTTCTTTTTTTTTTTTTTTTTTCCTCTTTTATGGTGTTGGCATTTATTCAGCACACCATAAGCCCTGCGTCCTAAATGCCTTGATTCATGTCTAAACAGTGCTTGTATTAGCCATACCCTAATTAATCCTTTTGTGCCACAAGTTGAATTTGCCCAGCATGCTTTTTATTGCCGGGAATAGATGCACCAAATCTGCTGATGCCAAAGAGGGAACATGTATTTAACATGCATCAGCACTTGCTCTCCTTTTTATAATGGCTGATCCTCCTGCACTTAATAATACACTACTATGTTAAGGTTCTTCACAACTCAAGCAGTGCTAACTACCAGGGTGTGTGGTTATCCTATAATAACCACATTTTAGGGTGTGTTTCAATTTTACAGGGCAGTCATTTACTACAAATTACTTTCTTAAAGCCATTGTGTAATTCCTTTATTAAAGAAAAAGAAAATATAATGTGATTTTTAAAGGTGCATTAAGTAACATTAATTAAAATGCTTAGCTCTTAGCACATTTTTCATCCTCAGTGCTTTATAGCCATTTTGCTAATTAATTTTTAAAGCATCCTTGTGGTGAGCAACTAGCTTTACCTCTGTTTGAAAGTTAGGAACAGTGAGACAGGGAAGTTTTAATTTGCCCAAGATTACTGTGGTTTTCTCAGAAGCTGGATTTAGAGCCAGTATTAGCATTTGGTTGTTTCTGACTGCCGGGTCATGCACTCACAAACCTTTCTTTTTCCCAAATCATATTGTCTCAAGAACTATTTAATCTTTGAAACAGATATGAATGGAACCTTAAAAGTGGCACAAGCCAGCTCTGTGATCAACAGAATCCTGGCTGCGTGAAGGAAGATTTGCTTCTTACACTTGAAAAATAAAATTCCTGTACACCACTGATGTTTGGAGGGAGCGAAAATACACATAAATGTCCACTAGTTCTTTTCCTAATCAGCTAATTAGTGGTTGTGAGGCAGTAATCCGCGTTTCCGTTGCCTCCTTTAAGGCCTTTTAAAGCTGCAATCTAACTACTAGCTCTTGGCCTGTGATTAAATTTCTGAGCTGCTTTTAGTCCCAAGAGCATTCCAGTGCAGTAAAAAGAAACATCTTCACCGCAGGCTTCTAACAGGTTCAGTATAAAGGAAGAAAAGGTGTTTCTCTGTCGTTTGTAGATTCACCCTAAAGAGAGGAGATACATAGAAAGTGAAATGGCTGAAATGAACGCGACTAGATGCTGAGGACTTCTGAAGTAGCTGACCATCATATTTGGGAAAACATATGAAGTAGAAAGCTGTTTGAAAAGCAGTTTATCCAGACAACAACTTGAAGAAAAGTGTACTACAACTGTTTTAGCAATATTGCCAATTTTCTTGGAGCATTAATTATACCAGGATATAACAGTATGTGTGTACACACATACACGCATATATATATATATATATGGCATTATGTTCCTATAGTGTAATATAATGTATCTATACAATCACATGGTTTTATTATATTTTATACTNTTTATTATATTTTATACTATTTATAGTGTATATATATTATTTTACAAAATCACATTATTTGTAAGACTCAATTCCCATTTATTAAAAAAAAAAACAACAATCTGAAAATGTATCTTAAACATGCAAAAGCTTAGCAATGCCAGAAGGCAGGTCAGAAATACAATAACTACTAACAACTTTTAAATGCTTGCACTTTGCAGTGCTGTGGATATATTCACTTTCAGAATATGGGCTGGATTATATTTATCATAGCTGGATCATTTTCAAATGGTCAGTCTTTCTTGTTTGTTGATTTTTAACTTAGATTCTAGCACTGAGGGAATTCAAACTGCATCCTCCAGTTTCCCTAAATTTTACAGTTTAATTACTCTTAAGTTTCCGGCACAGTTATCTTTGACAAATATTATGTGAACACTAAAATGCTAAATAATCATTTAAAAGGAAAAGGTGACTCTTGTAATGATCCCAAAGAGCTTAGTCCTCCATGGGATCATGTTGCAACACTTAAGCAACATGCTGTAGAGGACCTTTGTGCACGAGCAAGGTCCAAGAACAGCTTCCTTCAGGAGCACGGCCTTAAAAATACAGGATTTTGAGACTAGGGATTTTTAGGGCTTCATCACTAGTGGTAGTTTGCAACAATATAAACTTCAAGGACTGTGCAGTAAAGCAAAATGAAAAATGTAAAGCAGTGACTTCCTGGAAGACCTTGTGTTTATATACTATAAACAGGAAGAAATATGTACTTAATAGCAGCATCTTAAAGGTTGTTTCCTTGAGTGCTCAAACAGAGCCTCAGCAGAGGCTACCTTGTTGAAATCTGCTCAAGCAATCTTTCTTTAAGAATGCTGCCTGCTGTAGCTCAGTTGCTGGCCTATCCTACAAAATCACAGTCTCTGGTAAAGTTAAAGGGGTGATTCATACACCTGGAAAAGGAATTGAATATTCAAGTCACTTGTCAGGCTGGCAGGTTTAAATTATATAACAGGAAGCTTTCTATTCATATGTAATGTAACTGAATCACCACTTCTTTATTGATAATTCATTATATGTTGCTACTATCACTCTGCAGCTCTGAAATGCTTTTTGCTATAATGATTTTATACCGTACTAGTATAATGGCCTTCTGACTGTGTCAATCAGCACTCCTTGCGTGTACAATAATATTATTGTGCAATCTGTCTTGGGAGAATGCTTAAAAGCTTTCTCTCATTTTCTCCATTTAACTCATGTATTATCTGAGTTTTTACATTAAATGGCCATACTTAATATCCCATGACATGTCACCTATTTTCTAGGGAGGCTACTGATACAGTACTTACCAATTCCAGAATCTATACTAATCAAATTATGCCTGCCCACCTCAGCCAAGAGCCGTTAGTTCAGTGCAGCCCCATTTAATCTATTGGAAGAACTTATGAGAAGGAACAAAAACAATATGAACTGCAGTTGGCTAAATGTGGCCATAGTTGATGCAATTTGTTTGGTGAAGAGGGATTAGAAGATATTGAAGTTGAGCTGAGGTACAGGGGTCAATTTATACACAGATTTGTTGCCAGATCTTAGCCTACACTGGTAGCATGCTCACAAAGACAGTGGCTAATCCAGCAAATATTTATGCTATTTCTGATATGCATTTTGTGGTAGGTACTTCTGCTGAATGTGACTTCTTGGCTGCAAAATTAAATGTGCGTGAACAGTAACAAACTCAGTCAGACTTTAGAGAGAATTCAGTCCCAGTGCAGATAACAATCATAGTTTTGCATTGATAGACTCCTTGGAAGTCCCAAATAGTTACTGTAAACCCCTTCCACAGTCATGTTAAAGTACCGGAAATTTTAAGACTTGAAATGCCGGCTCCTGAACACAAAATCCTGCCCTGTAACCAGTGCCAAGACATTTAATCTGTTTGACACAGACATTCTCCCTAAAAATATTTGATACACTTAAATCTTATTTGTTGTCTGATTCAGTTGATGCCATAATGTAACTGACTTCTATGTTAAAGAATAAAATATTTACCAAACAGTAAATGTAATGTTTCAAGGGTGGTAGGTGTCTATTTACATTAACATTTGCTTATAATAAAATCCCATCTACTCTGCATATGAGAACTTCAGGTGAAGTTAATGCAGCAAGTGTGCAGTCTCCAAGTACAGACAGAATTAATTTTCTCAGCCACACAAGAATGGCAAGGTGGAAAAGCAGTAGTTTAATTAGTCCAGAACCTTATTAACTCATAGGACAATAAATTGTACCATTCACGTTGTCATGCTTTTCTCCATCTCTTTTTCAGCCAGCTCTCCTTGGGAACAGAATGTTCTTGCCTGGGCATTTGCAGCTGCAAATGGAGGAGCTTTTCAGTCATGGAGTTCATACAAAGGTCCAGGAGAAGATCCTATGCAGTTACACAAAGGTGTAAGTATTTTTGTGCCTCGTGAAGGGGAATATGCACAATGAAGTATATGTAAATGGTTTTCCTGGTTTTACTGACAAAAATAGCATTCACTTGGACTTCTCCAAATTCCTGCCTGCTATTGGTAAAAATCACAAGGAACTTCCTGTCCAATTGGCAGGGAAAAAATCTGTAGGCAAACTGTATATTCCATGATTACAAGTTGAAAAATTATCATTGGAGCCTCTTATGTTTTCTTTTTTTTTTTTTTCATTTTTTTTTTTTTTTAAACTCTTGCCACTTCCTCCACTGTGATAACCTGACAACCTTGCTTTTGTAGCACTCACAGGCTTTCAGAATCTTTCAGGGATGTAAACCTGGCTGGGTGACACAGGCATTGTTATGTCATGAGTCTGTACCCTGTCCTAGTCTGGGTTTCTGTTTTCAGCTTAGCACAAAATGCAACCTAAATGATTTTGATTTCCTCCAGTAATAGCAGTGACATCACTGGGCAGAGACAGCACAGTCTCGTATGAGTTTCACAGAGCATCATAATGCTGGAACAACCTTCTGGGGCTGTATAAATCATTTACTGCTACGAGACCAAAGTATCCAACTCCATCTGCAGTAGATCACCCTCTGCTTCACTCCAATCCTTGCAGGACATTGTCTCCCAGGAATACAGCAAGTCTCTTTTGCTTCTAAAGTACACTATCATTATTCACTTTATGGTTTTGTTGTACCACGCTGTATGTCTTTGATTGCCTTGGTATAACTAATAGCCCAAAGAGGAAATAATGCTCACTTATGGACAATTTAAATGTGAAAATGTAAAATAAAGTGATAAGGGACTCCAGGTGGAAAGTTCTTAGGATATAAACTATTGGTTTTCTTTGAATGTGTTTACTTTGTAATTTGATAGAAATAAACAGTTACTATGGCAACTGTGGTATCACAGGCAACACAGGGAGCAAGCAAGATAGAGTATACTTACCAATTAGTGGAATGAGCTTTAGTATTTGAAAAGAGACATTTTTCCTGCTGATGAGAAGATGCATCTTAATTTGGCCTCCAAGGAAAGTTAGAGTTTGCTCCTATGTATCCTTTTGGCAATTGCGTTAGCTGTTGCACTTGATGGACCTTTTTTCTGGTGTGCTCCTCTTTGAAGGTTCTCACTGCTCCTTGGGCAGCTGGCAGCTCACAGGTCACATCATGGGGAAGCCACCCTGCCTCTGGGGATGGCGTCCCAGGCCTTGCAGGCACCAGACGGTGGGGAGGAAAAATAATTTATGCTCTTGTGACATCCAAGATGCTCAAAGCACATCGCCAATGTTAATTAATCCTTAGCCTGATGAGGGAGGTAAGCATTATTACATTAGGAATTTTAGAAAATTTTTAACTGTTTTTAATACATGAGGCAGTTGAAGTTTAAGTTTTTTCAAGGTCAAGGAGAAGTGGAAGTAAGAAGTCCATGGTTTCTAGCCCTGTGTCCTGACCACTGCTCAGCTATCCCAGTTTTTGTTTGCTAAACCCTCTCATATCCCATTATTAGTCATTGTAGTAGCAGTAGTAGTGTAGTCTTGAAATAGCAAAATGCTGTAGTGCAGTAGATGTTGTTTCCTTTTTATTTCACTTTTTGTTTTCAAAGGAGAGCAGCACAGCAGCTCTCACTCATATAATTATAATCATATGTATGCTGCATTTTCAAGGTTTGGGGTTCCTTTCACTCTTTTTAATTTCTTTTATTTTCTTTCAGGAGGAAAGGAAAGGGTCATTTTGGCCACTCTGCAGGCAGCCCATATATATATATATATATGTATCTATGTATATATGTATATGTAAAATTATCCTCACATTGCAAGATAGATAGTTCAGTGTCATGTTTAATCTGTGTATTCATGTGTTGTGTGATTTTCATATGTGCATGCACACACATATCAACGTCTGCTTTAATTTTTTTGCATTTGCCTTTATTTGTGTATATTTTATACAAATGCACATGTATATTATTTCCATTACTAAATATAGTACATACAGGACTCCTTACTTCCTTCCCTTTAAAGAGCATTAGCACCAGTGAATTTTATTTGTTTATTTATGTCATCTCTCCAAGAGACAGCCTTTACCAATATTACTTTTACTCTAGCACCATATCCAGAGAAGATTGTGTTTCAAAGCTGACAGATTCCCTCTGCCTAAAGAAGAAACACAGTGCTGCAATTTGTCTTTTTAACTAAACTATGTGGGTCTGGGTAGCATGGAAGAGAAGAGGGAAAAAAAAAAAAAGGAAAGTGTTGTCCTTGTCACCTGCCATTTTTCTAGCTGACTTGACACCCCTAGGCTTCCCAACAGCTCTTTCCAGCAGGAGCTGTCTCAGAGCTCTTAGCATCACCAAATAATTGAGGTTGTCACATCTCTTGTTCATTGTTTTTTCCAGGCCTGGAAAAAATGCAAATATTTCATTGTAGTCATTAATTTTCCCATCCTTTTCTTCAAGCATCTCATTGGTTTGATCTGATGAAAAGGGCTGAAGGCATTATTGCAAACACAGTGGCATCCAGGTTCTGCCTATAGTGGGGAAGAATCTCATCAGATAAAGTCTCAGGGAGGTCATCAATCACAGTTGCTGACAACCATTTTGCCTTCGTTTGTTACAGATGTGAACATGCTTAATTATTTGTAGTGTAATTAGTTCATGAAATGTCAGGAAATGTCAAACTGTGTTCGCAGCACAGATTTTTGCAGCAAAGAGCAATGAGAGCAAGTGTCAGTGGGAGACATGGAGGACTGATGGGGGGAACTGCATCTGCAGGCAAATGAGGGAAATGGTTTGAGGGACAAATGAGGGTCAAAATATTAAGATTAAAGTTTTAAGAGGCAGATCTGCAAGGGAGCCATGCAAAAGTGGGGTGTGAGTGATGTCACTATGAAGCAGAGTTTCAAGCATGTGTCTGAAGTGGGAGGAGGGAAAGTAACTCAGTATTTACACTTGGTTTAATTTCATTTTTGTAAACATTGCCGTTTGACAGCAGATCTTAAGCAAGAAGAATTCCAGGAAAATTCTGCCACAAGTCTCTGACACCAAAAAGGCAACTCGATAGATGAGAGAAAAAAATCTACTGAAAGATCTAACACTGTCTGCATTTCTTAATTTTTAAATGAATAAAATTAGCAATATGTGCAATAATTATGGGGAAATTATCATGCAAAGCAAATGAACATGTGTTCTAAAATTGCTGGAATACTCCTTTACCAGAAATCTTGTATTCACTTGGCTTTCTGTACCTGAAAATATACTTACACAATGATAGTATCTTGGTGCGCGAACCCCAGGTATGGGGATGAGCTGAGTTTTGCTTCCAAGCAGCGCCTTTGGACTAGTTTCCCTACAAAAGGGAGAGGGAGTTTAATAAATGGGCCAGGTGTGTAATCCAACATCAATTTAGGCAGCAAATTCTTCTGGTTCAATGGCTGGATCTAGCTCAAATGCTCATTGTGTGAGAGCCTGTGGTAGTATTACATGGGTGTCACTCAGGCACAGATAATGAAAAATATTTTCTTTTTTTTTTGGGGGGGGAGTGACTGTTATGGTGTAATGTAAATGTATGGCTTGGCTAGCACACGGAAGGAATTAATGACGACATCCCAAATATCATTGTTTTGAAACCAACTTAGCGGCACACAATAACTCTGTTAGCTGGCTTCTATGAAGAATACTTCTGAGAAGCTTGATGACAGTAAGTTGATTGACATCCTTTAAAAAAAAAAAAAAAAAAAAAAAAAAAGAAAAAACCAAAAAAAAACACC
>VWYK01060362.1:0-10650 GCA_013399775.1 Semnornis frantzii | reverse complement strand
TTCAAAAATAAAAAGTTTGTGTAAGAGAGACAACAGGCCAAACCTGGCAGTGCATCAAGAGCAGACTACTCCATGTTATCCCAGCAAATAGTTAATCAGAGGTAGTCAGTACCACATGTCAGCATGTCTGTGTTCAGTTCTTTTGCACAGTGGAGATGATCATAAGGACATCTCCGCCCATAGCTCCCACAAAACCAAACACCAGAATATGTACATTATGGTATCGTGGTAAATATTTTGGTTTTCCTTAAAAACATTAAATTCCTCAGCAATCTACTTTATTCCATCACATTATGAGCTTGCTGGGATTTTATTTGTTTTAGAAAGCACTTGTACTTAGTTAAGACAAAAGGAAACTGATAGAAATTACAACTACAGTCTTGTAGGAAGAGGGCATTTAGGGGCATTTATTGGTTTAAATTGAGTAATGAACCAGGCTTAGTTTTATCCTATTATGTTTATGTTTTAGAAAATAGTTTTGTAAGAACTTAATAGTGTGTAAAAACTGTCACCTTTTTAAACATTTCCTAATAAACCACTACTGCCTATAATCATTAATAGTCTATAGATTGAGCTTACCATCACATAATCAGAACTTCTCAGTGGATTTGATTTTACAGTAGAATGCCAGACAGTCACTATAACAGAGCTACAAAATTACCATGCTGCTGTACACAATTTGCAAATTTGGAGAGGTTTTCTTTCCCCTTTCAATGAACTGTTTATTATCTTGCAAAACGAGCTCTGCATTAAACTATCAAGCAGAAATTAAGAGTTCAGTCCTACTGACATTAACAAATATCAGCTGAGCTGTTTTAAAAACATTTGTGAAGTTATTCACAAATATGTTATCACCTGAAGAGAGAGACAAGGTTTTCAGATGAATTTTCTTATTTCTAATTGTTGCTTTAAAAAGGAACCTTCTTCATATTATAAATATAACTAGGGACTAATTCACACAGGCAACACTTTCAGGTCTGTACAAATAGACAATATTTAAGCTGTTGATACCTGGACACGCCGACAGCTTTTTGTCTGTAACGATGGCAGCAGCCGCCTCAGCATTAGATGCATCTGCTGGTTTCTGATGATGCCCTGCAATTCTCTTTGTGAAAAGAAATTTTGTTTCGGTATTGAATTAAATGAAAGTCAAAGCACTAAGTAATGTACACTTGCACTACTATCTCCTCCAAAGATGGACTAGATGGAATTGTTCATTAAAACAGGAGGCAATAATAAATATGCAAACACATTTAATTCTACTGACACTGAAACTGACTCATTTTTATAATCTTACTTAAAAAAGTTCCTTTGCCCTAGAAAGAGTAACTTCAAATTATTAGAAAAATCTCATTTTCTAGAGACTCAGTTACACTTAGATCTATTCATTTCAATCTAATATTCCATCTGAAAGTGGAGCCTGTACTACTGAGTGCTGGACATCTGGTGCAAAAGTAGTCAACTCTGGTGTTTGCTATGCAACATAATCAAAGAAGTGGACGTGCCACGGGCACTTTGATAGGACACCTCATACACCATTGACCTTCTGGATGAGAAGACAACTTCCTGAACTAATCTGTGGATCAAAGCTCCATAACTACCTCACTGTTTCATGGACAGCAGAACTACCTAAGTCTGCCCTTACAAATTCACATCTGTACATCTTGTCATTGCTCAAACACCTTTTCTCCCTTTCAGCTCCTCCCCTCTCAATCATTAATTTTCAAAAAATTCTAAAGAATTCTGCCCTCAGATCTGGTAGAAATTTGCTTATAGGTTCACTTATTTTCCCCACTTTGCTTTGAAATCCTCCTCCACATTCTTATTTCCCCATTGGGGTTTGGGACATTTTGAGGTTTTGCTACTGATTACAGGCAGTAATTACAGATTTTTCTCTGCTTCAGTTTCAAAATTCTTCTTTGAACAACATTACGCTTACAGGTTCACTCAAACTCTGTAAGCTTTCCACATACACCAGTTATAAATTATAAATTCTATTTCTGATTTCAACAACTATCTTAAATAATTTAGCTTTACGGAAGAAAACACTAAGTTAAAGAGCCATTGCTTACTGCATGATTTCATCTTTTTTAAAAGCACTGGGCTTTTGCACAAGGAAATTAAATATTTGTTGGAAAATTATGAAATGCAAGTGCGAGTTCTTTCATTCTACTTACCGCCTGTTCCGTAAACTTGTTTACTTGTTTTTGAAGTTTTTGACACTCTTTGAATTTTTCCTTGTAATGGTCAGCAGCCATTTGCAGACGAAGCTTCAGATCTTCAACTTCTCTGCGCAGTTCCTGCTCCACCGTGTTTGAAGTTTCCTTAAATTATAAAAAAAAAAAAAATTCCTCTTAGAAGCTGTTTTCCTTTTCTCCATGTGGTTCCCAAAAAGCCTTTCTTCAATTAAAGAAAGCATAATATCATATAAGTACAGAAGAAGGTCCTGCTTTGTTTGTGGGAAGGAAGGGAATGGAGTAGTACAGAACAGAGACAGCATCTGTGCTGAGCTTTATTCCAAGCAGGACATACTGAGGAAGTAAACAGGCATGAGTAAAATATGACAGGCTGGTGAAGAGGATTCTTATTCTACAGGCTGATTAATGTATACCCAAGTCTGAACACCTACCAGAAGTCTTCTAGACATCTTATACACTAGCATCTGCTACTTCCTCCAGGATGCATTTTGAAGACTGTTTGTAACTGAAATTCTTAGAGAACACATGATGTTCTTGGATATCTGAACGCTAATAATTCTTTTGAGGGTTGTACTATTCACTTCCTATTTACTGTGCTATTTTAATTCAGTTCCATAGACCTTTCCAAACTGCTACATCACTACAGTATTCCCAGTAGTGAGTTAATCAATACAGCTGCAGTCACAGAAGATCCAGTAGAAAGCTCACTTAAGCCAGAATGATGAAACACACACTAGCTTACCAGGCTTTTATCCAAGTCAAAGAAACCAGAGATTAAGACAGTCTCCATTAATATTTTTTATACTTATAAATATTAAAGCAAATTAACTTTGACCCCAAATATTGGAAGTACTCCTAAGAATCCATCCATGAGGAAAGAACATCGCAAAGTAATAATTCTACAATCAATTTTCTAATCTGAATGTATTTTTAATGGTGCTGTGACTCACATAAAGATAATTCAGACAGGGAGAGAATTCAAAATATAGATTAAAATTGTCTTATTCCGTGAAAATAATGTACAAGTTTGGAGAGGAGTTGCTCTAAGTAACAGCGGATAACTCCTTTCTTCCAAATCAGCTAATGTGCACTTGATTAAGATAGCACCTTGAGTGATGAAAGAGAATTTGAGAGTAATTTGTGCTAATCCTCCAGACATGTTTTCTTGCCCAACTTCGGCAAAGCTAGTTCTGTCAGATTTCATACCCACAAACAAACTTCAGTGCTGAATATTGACAATTTACCTGTTCATTTTTCAAAGCTGTGATTTTTTTAAGTTCAGCTACAGCATCAGTGAGCTGCTTTTTCAATTTGTCATTCTCCAGGCGTGCGCTGTGAAGATCTGCCATCGTCTTATCACGCACGTTTACTGCGTCGCTCAGCTCTTTTGACATCAGGACAGCTTCTTGCTTGCTAGCCTGAATCTGATCTTCGGCTTTCCGAAGCTGTTCTTTTAAAACACTTGGATCCTCCTAGGACAGAGGAGAGACAAGAGAACCCATCAGTTTTCAACTCAAAGCATAAATAAAAATTGGTATCAAGATTAGAGGCAACTGAAAGAAAAAAATTGAGTTTTTCTAGCAGCATTAGTATCTCTAAATCAAGAGGTGAGTACACAAGTAGCATTTTCCCTGTCTGCCTTCTTCGCTAACAATAGCGTACAAACACGTTTCACTGTGACATAATGGCAATTTTAAGTATTTGAACTACACTGGATTTTTGTTATATTGTCAGCTTTAGTTTTACACATATGCCAAAAAAAATAAAAGAGCATCTATTTTCCAGAATATCTTTGTCCTTACCACCACAGAACTCTTAATGGGCACAAGTGGTAATGCAGCTTCAGAACTAAAGTTCACCTCATCATAAGGCACTGCAGGTAACAACTGCTNAGATGCTCAGAGCGCTGCAGCAGCTCTGCTGTGAGGACAGGCTGAGAGAGTTGGGGCTCTGCAGCCTGGAGAAGAGAAGGCTTCCGGGAGACCTTACAGTAGCCTTCCAGTATCTGAAGGGGCCTACAGTAAGGCTGGGGAGGGACTACTGACAAGGTCTTGCAATGCCAGGACAAAGGGCAATGGGTTTGAACTGGCAGAGTGAAGATTGAAAGTGGATGTTAAGAGGAAGTTGTTTGCAGTGAGGGTGGAGAGGCACTGGCACAGGTTGCCCAGGGAGGTTGTGGTTGCTCCCTCCCTGGAGGTGTTCAAGGGCAGGTTGGAGGAGGCCTTGAGTGACCTGTGCTAGTGGGAGGTGTCCCTGCCTATGACAGGGGGTTGGAACTGGACGATCCTTGAGGTTTCTTCCAACCTTACCATTCTATATTTCTATGAACAGTGGCTTGGTTTAAGAGATCTTACAATGGTTGAAGCTGGCTGACATTAGATATTGTAAAGCAGCTTTGGGATGTTTTTCTAACAGCTCCATTTCCCAAGATCTTGCACAACAAGATTTTCAAAAGGAACAAAGAACAAAAAGTAAATGAAAAAAAGTAATGAAAAACAAGCCACAGCATGCACCACTAAGACTCTTGGCACTGCCACAGTTCCTTAGTGCAGCCCAAGGGCCAACTGACCAAGCTGCACTACTGGCCTCTCATTCCTCAGAGAAGCCCAGGTTCACCAAAATAAAAAAAAAAAAAAACGAAACTCAGAGCTGCTACAAGCTACTTGCAGCTTCTGGGATTTTGAAGGCATCTCATATTCTTGAGTCCAGACCTAAATTCAGGTATCTGTAGTCCATTATTAGCAAGTCCAGAGGAACACTAATACATTTTGTAAATGTTTATAAAGATGGACGGACTGGAAATACACCAAAACCTTTTGCTTAGCTATTTTTACAGGATTCAACGTCTCAGGTACATACTTGAGCAAGTGTCTGTAGTTTCAGAGTGTAGGACAAAAATGTTAATGATCCCCTCAAAAATATCATACGTGCTTCAAGATTAATAAATGATATAAATGTTTAGTTGCTTCACACACACACACACTCTATGTTTTTACTTCAAAGTATAATGTAGTATTTGTTCAGCACATTCAGAACCAAAGACTAAATCAAGATAAGCTGTAAGTCAGTGTAAGACAGCACATCCTTTTTGTCATCCTGACATTTCCACCATCAACAACACTGCTTTTCTACTTACATTTTACATTAATGTGAGCCACTAATGTAATTCGTATTATTTCGAGATCTGTTTTTCTGTAAGAAGACTGGTAAGATACACACAAGAAAGTCACTGGCATTACCTGACTTTCAGATACTAGCCTCAAAGGGTGTGTCCAAATGAACTCTCTAATTTGGACCAAGACCACATTTGTGAAGCAAGACTCCCAGTCAGTTCCACTATTACTTATCATACTGTTGATCACAGAATGGTCTCAAGACACAGAAACTGGATGCCTTTTGGATGAAGCTAAACAGAAAGATGTATGTCAGGAGTAAACACCTAATAGGTAGTCTACTGTGGTGGGCTGAATGCTAAGTGCTCATCAAAACCACTCCATCATCCTGCCTCTTTAACTAGACAGGGGGCAAAGTACAACGAAAGGCTCATGAATCAAAATAAGGCCAAGGAGACAGCAACTGCCATCATGGGCAAAACAGACTCAAAATGAGGGAAAAAAAAATTCATTTCTGACCAAACAAATCAGAGTAGGATAATAAAAAATAAAAACAAATCTTAAAATCACCTTTCCCTCCTTTCTCAGGCTCAACTTCACACCTGATTTTCTCTAACTTCTCCCCACCAGCAGCACAAAGAGACAGGGAATAGGGGTTGCAATCAGCTCCTCCTCTGGGGAAGGACTCCTGACACTCTTCCCCACCACCAGCCCAGGGTTGCCCCCACAGGAGGCACTCTTCTACAAACCCTGTCTAATGAGTCCTTACTACAGGCCACATTTCCTTATGAATTGCCCCATGGTGAGTGTCCCTTTCAAAGGGTGCTGTCCTTCAGGGACAGACCACTTCACCGTGGGTGCCCAAGAAGTCCTGCCAGGAAAACCACTTCAGTGGGGGCTCCTCTCTTTCCACAGGGTCACAGGTCCTGCCATGAGCCTGCTCCAGTACAGGTTTCCCACAGAGTAACAGACTCCTTCAGCCGCCCACTTGGTCCAGCATGAGGTCCTCCATGGGCTCTAAGGGAATCTCTGCTCCAGAGCCTGTAGCACCACCTCCATCACTGACACTGGTGTCTGCAGCTGTCCCTCTTGGCATATCTCACTCTTCTCTTTGGCTGCAATTGCTCTTGCATGGCTCTTTCTTTCCCTCCCACTTCTTGAGTACATTACCATGGAGGTGCTCTGATCATTGCTGTTGGGCTCAGCCAGCAGCAGGTCCATCTTGGAGCCAGCTGACACTGTCTCTATTATAGGATCATAGAATCAATCAGGTTGGGAGAGACCTCCAAGCTCAGCCAATCCAACCTGTCATCCAGCTCTAGCCAATCAACTAGACCATGGCACTAAGTGCCCCATCCAGGTTTTTCTTGAACCCCTCCAGGTGACTCCACCACCTCCCTGGGCAGCCCATTCCAATGCCAATCACTCTCACTGGCAAGAACTTCCTCCTAACATCCAGCCTAGACCTCCCCTGACACAACTTGAGATTGTGTCCCCTCGTTCTGTTGCTGGTTGCCTGGGAAAAGAGACCAACTCCACCTGGCTACAACCTCCCTTCCAGAACCTCAACACGTCTCTTGAATTGAGGGGCCCAGAACTGGACATAGGACTCAAGGTGTGGCCTGACCAGTGCTGAGCACAGGGGAAGAATATTAGATAATAGGGGAAGTTTCTAGCAGAAGCCACCCTTGTAGCCCTCTGCTACCAAAGCCCTGACACACAAACCAATCACACCTATCTGCAGAACCACACTAAAACTAGTCTGCAATAACTCCATCCACACCATGGACAGCACAGATACCCGTCCTAGAGCAATTTCACTCTCCTAGACACTGCAGCAAAGTCGCCATTCCTTAGAAGTCCTGCTGGCACTCTGACAAGTTCTCCATCAATTTAGTTCGGTTATATGGTATACTCCTTTTTCATGTTTTATGTCAGCACCTAACAAGTCCTTCAGCACATCTTTCAACATCTCCTCTATCAGCCTCTGCAGTCACGACACGCCTGCAGTATTCTCTTTCTTCTTTTCCTCGTTCTTCTTTTTCACAAAGTTAAAAGCAACTCAAAGGAGCTGCAAAATTGATGTGCAAAGTCAGAATGTGCAAAATCAGATTCACTCTTTTGCTCATTTTCTGCATCTACTGAGAACATCACAGTCCTCTTGCCTCTCAGCTTCCACCCTGGAGGTATCTTCAACTTCTTCCCTTCCCTTGTCAAATACATAAAACCTTAAGATCCATTCATTTTAATCCAGGCCAATTACACTAGTAATGCTTACCTTGTGCGATGAGGAGAGTGAAACAGCTTTCTTCGTATTTTCTTTTTCAGCTACAATTAGCTGCAATCTGCCAACCTCCTCTTTATAATACGAGATCAGGTTTTCTTTCTTTGCATCCAAATTCTTAAGTGTCTCAATTTCTTTTACTAGTTTGGTGCTTTCTATTTCTGCATTCTTCAAGTGTATCTGTAATGACGCTAAAAAAGGTCAAACTCTCCTCCCACATTAGGACAACTACTGTTCACCTGTCCATTTAGGTGTTCACTAAACTCTGCCTATTCTCTGAGACAGATTAGAACAAGCAAAGAGAGAAATTAAGCATGTGATAATATGAGTGCCCTCCAGCACAGACTGGTTGGTTGGCTGGCATTTTTTCAGTTTGATCAGTTAACAACAACTCCACAGCTAGAAGTTAAGGCCCTGATTTCTGTCCACATCAAAGTGACCTAATCACAATTTACTCCTCTATTCACAAATGCTGAAGAGCTAAGGACAAGCGAAAAATGAAAGTATGTGCAAAAAACTAAAGAGAAATTAAACTTGTAGCAGTACCTACTTGCAATCATCTAAGCAAATAGGACTACATCAGGAAGGACTACATTCCCGAGGACAGTAAACTAACAACTCTAGATTTTTTGTAGATGTTATCAAGTCTATCATACTGTGCCTAACGAAGGTTAACTATTCAACTCAATTCTTGTCCATTCAAAGACTAAAAGATTTGTACTGCTTATTTACGAAGCAGTTCCACAATTGTGAAAATGCTGGTTTGAGATTTTGACATCTAGTGTATATCTAATACTGTCTGCCACATCTTCCTATGAATAGAAATATTGTTTTTAATGCACTTGATTTGTTTCAAGCAATCTAATGAGCTAGGGCAGGGGGCCATTATATTTAAATATGAGCATCTTAATATCGGCAAAAGAAATCAGTTATGCCAGTTTAAATAAATAAAATAAGTGCAATATAGATCCTACTAAAGCTTCTTAGAGTTATGCACAAGATCCGGGTGTAGAGATATAGAAAACAGAGTCCACAGAGAGAACTTAGAAGAGTTAAACATAATTTATACACTAAAAAGTCTGTTAAGAAAACTAGTTATTGGGTGATGCACTGTATAACTAAAGAACTTCCTCACTACCATCTATTATTTTTTGTTACCATGTCAGGATTTTAACAAATTTATTATCCACTCCCGTTCTAGGAGACCTTTTTTATATCATGGGATGAATTCAGATGCTATTTTCCTCATTCATTTTTATATGGGAACATCTATAACAGTCATAAAAACTATTTGCAGAAGCTACCCGTTTCCTTTTTTCCTTAACAAATTCAATTTATCAGACCTCTCCATAAAGCACTATTGCCTTTATTTCAAACCACTTCATTGTATAAAGCTACAAGGAATAAAATTACCTTATAAAGTTCCTTTTCATCCTTTTCAGTCTTTAACACAGATTCAAGTTGCTCCTTTTCAAGCATCACTTTCTTCAGTTTGTCCTTCAGACTAAGACATTGACAAATTAATAGTACAGAATTATTAATAAACAACATTGATTTATACATTAAAAGACATTAGATTAAAAAAACACACCTATAAAAAACCCCAGCAAAATAAGGAAGGTAAGGAACTAAGTGACTAAATACCTGTCTAGCTCAGTTTCTTTCGCAATGGCCTTTTGAGTAACAGTCATGATATCTTCCTCAAGCTGGAGAACTTTTGAAGCAGCCTCATCGTGCTTTTTCTTCAAATCACCAATTTCGGTTTTAAGAGCTTCTGATGTTTGAATATTAGTCTTTTTAAAAAAAAAAATTACAAAATAGATGGCACTTAAGAATGCTTATCTTTAGAACTGCAACACTGAATTAATGCTACATGGTTATTAGATTTCTTCCTTAAAACATGTAACAACATAATTTCAAGAATATATAAATATTATTGTATTATTGAATATATAAATAGTTTCAATTTGACATGTACTTTTCATACATTGAGTCAATAAGGAGTTCATTTTGGTGCAAGCATTCAGAGACCACCAAAGACTTCATAGTTCAGGATAAACAAAGTCATATTTCATAATGTTTGCACATCTTCTCCAAACTAATCAACTGTCTAGCTTAAAGTACATCAGTAAATTCTAATTTTCTTTGAAAAACAAGGACTTTGTGTTTGACCACGCAGTTACATCATTCAAGCAAGCCATGGTAAAGACAACTGCAGGCGAACAGAAGGAAAAAAAAAAAAAGAAGTCCTGATGAAAAGCGAGTTACTACACTACATTCCCCTAGCTAGGTCTTACAAAGCTCACAGAAGCTCGTGAAATGATTTTAAGATTTATGTTTTGGATGTTGGAAGCTGAGAGAGAGGATAATGACACCACCCACACCAGGTACTTTTGTCAGAAAACTGACAGATGCAAGCCAGGAAGACTGTTTAAATCTGGTAATGTCCACATCGTCCTAGCCAGCAGAAAAATACATGTCGTTTCTAACACAGCACAATGGTCATCTGAAGTCAAGCCATTTAAGCAACCTAGAAAAACATTATTTTCAATATAACACTATTTTTTTGAGAAAGTAAATAACACTAAAGTAGAATACATATACCAAAATAAAATGCTATTATTTCGAAATTCAATAAAACCCATCGTAGTATCAAGCATAACAACGGCACGATTCAAACAGTAAACAAGGTCAAGACAGACTGACCAACATGCCTGACTATATGACTTAGTGTTTGTGCAGACAGCGAGGTAGAGGCTGTCTTTCTGCTCCACATTTGGAAGATTAAAGCACTAGTTCATTTTTAAACAAAGCTAAATGCCCTGAAATGAGGCTGTATTGTAACATCAAGAGAGACACAGCAGCCAGAGTTTACAGAGAACCCCTACCGGCCAGATTCCAACCTAACAAACAATGTTTTAAGTACAATAAAATATAATGAGGACTGTTTTTACTCATTAATTGTCAAAATACACTGTTGTAAAGTGTAATTAAGCCCTGCTTTTACAAGCGACTGAACAGAAGTTTAGGCATTATGATTTTTTTGGCAGGGGGA
>VWYK01060352.1:1661-25711 GCA_013399775.1 Semnornis frantzii | reverse complement strand
TGTTGTTTTTTTTTTTAAATTTCACTGTTGCAAACCTGAGCAAGGGAAGCACAACTACTCCAACACATCAGGTTGTTCAAAAGTTGGTTTAACTGCTTGAGGGTGGGAGAAAAAGGTCTTCATCTCCTGGACTTCAAGGCTCTCAAACAACAGAACAATTAACTCAAAATCCTCATTCTTTCCCTTGCAGTATTACCGTATCATCTTTTCTTTATGTACCTGGAATGTGATATCTGACTAGATACAGGGAAATGGAATAAAAGGCAGATAATGCCAGATCTGCATGCTCAAGAATACAGGACATGGAAAAGGCTGGAAATCCATTTCTCACTGTACATTTTTGTGGGCCCTAGAAAATCTGCTGGACACTGTAAAGAAGGAAGTGCAGAAGTATGGGATGGTTCATCTCCCACGTATTACCATAAAAATTTAACAGGTCTGTCACTGCACAAAGAATTTTCTTGCAACAGAAATTCCTCTTGCAGAACAAACTTACCTTCCTAACTCCTTCGATTCAAGCATATAAAAATGGTGGAAATTGTCTGTCTTGATTTGTGTCTGCAGAGACGTAGCTAACAAGCCACAAAGGTTTTTATTCTCCAGCTTTCTCCTTGACATTGTCAGGAACTGGTCTGTCTCTCTCTCTCTCTTCTACCAGTCACCTGTCAAATCAAAACAATTAGAAGTTTTACAAGTTCATAATTACAGCAAAGTACATAATTAGAGTTTAGGTGAATCAGACTACAATAGCCTAAAGTTTGTTCAGTAGCGATCTGGAAACACTGCACTTAAGCATTGCAAATACAAAATCTGAAAGGAATACTCACCAAGACATGCTAAGAAAATTGATTTTTATTTAATAATTTTAATGCTCAAGATAAATTGCTGTTTTGTGGGTTTTTCTCCTCTCTCCCTCGAGTATCTCTATAACAGATTAGGAATAAGCTTTGGTTCTAGTAAGAATGCTAATTACGGCTTTGCTGTTAATGAAACATAATTTTTTAGGCTTTCTGAAAATAAGCTTTAACTCTTTTTTGGATTCTGGGTAAGTTGCAACTATTTCCTTAAGTTTACATTTTTAACTGTTATCCCTCAGGGACTTAACCAAAACTGCTTCCTATTTGTTATCTGCAACACAGCAAGAAGAGCTATCCACAGGGAAAGAGGGAAAAAAAAACCCATTTCTTTTTTCCCAGTGGAAATATTTCTTATTAAGCTTATCAGATCTCAAAAAAGTTTCATTTTAATGCTAGATTGTCAGAAAGCAGCATGGACAATATCATCTCTGCAAATCCAGATAATTTAGAACCAAATGATGCAGTAATCCTGACTAGATTACCTTAATAAACCAGCAGAACAGCACATTACAACGGTACAGCCACCTCTTTCTGCTACTCTTAAAAAAAAACACCTGACCCATGGTAAAAATACTGAGGTTTTGCATTCACGTTTATAGGCTTGAAGCACTTCCTCAGGTGAAATGCAAAAGCAAGGTAAGAAATAAAGGTTACGGAAAGATAACAGAAAATAAGGCATCGATTACGGTTTAAGTTAAAGAGTATGCTTATCTTTATTAGTAAAGGGAAAAACAGATCATGAAGCTAATTACAGCTCGGATACAGTCAACAAACTTGCATTCAGTTTTCATGTAACAGAAATACACAATCAGAAACTTCTGAGGGAGCAAAACCCAGTTATGACTCAAATACAGCCCAGTACCCATCAAACGTTACTCTGAAGAGTTTATGGTCGAAGAGAATGGTTCAGATACTGGGAACTTTACATGACTCTCCTTAGAGCTGCACTCACTGAACAGAGTCCAACAGTTAAACGTTCGTTATTGCCGTAGTACCTCAGCGCACATTTCTTTACATTGGACAACTGACCAAACTGATTGAGAGCTTAGCATTATCAAACGTACTGTGCAAGTTTTCATCTTATATCGCCAGTTTTAAAGAATGGTTACTAAAAAGAACTTTTGTTTGATGTTGAATTAACTGTTTCTCTGCTAAGACACCACATCTCTTTTTATCTCGCTGTGACCAAGAGCGGAGAAAAATATTCATAGCTGAGAGCACCCCAGAAACTGGCACATCGTCTATCCAGAAGAACTTGAAATCCAATTAACTACGAAAAAACCCGAGGCACAAATTCTAACCATTAACTACCCAGGAAATGCAAAGCGATACCCGTGATACATGGCACCAAAAGCCCCGAGTAACAGACATCAGAAGCATAATCTCAGAGAAATTTGCAAGCTTTCCATTAAAGAGAACACTTCCCACTATCTTCAGCTGGGCACAAACTCTCCTCACGTAGCTTGTCGCAAAAAAGGCTCGGGCCTTTCCAAGCCGCGACTTGGAAACCTCAGCAGCGCAGGACCAAGGACGAGTAGCATCAGGGCACTACGCGGCACTACAAGGCCCACATCTCCCTACCTTGCATGGACGGCCGACGGAGCGGCAAGCCCCACGGCGACCCTCCGCTCACCGCCCGCCTCAGGAGACGGCTGACTCCACACGCCTCCTCACCTTAGCGCGCTTCAGCCCTTCGGCGGTGATCTGCCCCGCTCCTCAGACAATTCAGGGTGTCTCGCAGTCCAGTCCAAACTCTCTTCACAGGCACCCTCAGGGTGCCCACACTAGCGCTCCCCAGGGCGGTAAAGTGCACACCGACAAGACCCACTGCACGGGCTGCACTACAACGCTCCCACCGCGCACACTCTGCCGCTTACCCGCAGTCCTGGGCACTGCCTCTCTTAACTTCTGCCCGCCCAGGCTCCCACGAAGCCCCTCACAGCCCAACGGTCGCCGCCCAGGCCCGCGCACGGCCCAACCACGCACCCGCACCGCCGGCGTTTGAAAGGCGCAGCTCTGGCAGAAGTGGCCGCGCCCTCTAGGCCAGCCCACTCGTGTCTCAGAGAACCAATCCACGTCCAGTGTAAGGTAGGCGCCTGCGCGGCGATTGGCGGAGCGCCGGCAGCCCGGGCACTGGCCCCACCCCGGCGGCGCCAGCCCCGTGAAGGCGACGGGGGCGGCTGAGGAAGGAGGTGCGGCGGGAGGCAGGTGCTACTGCCTCGCCACGCTCCCTCGTGCGAGCCGCGGAGGCGCTGCCGCCGCTGTAGCGGGGACACGCTTCTGCTCTTCGTCTCCTCATCCGCCTCTTCCTCCCGCCATTGTGGGAGCCGCGGCCTTGCTCGGCCTCGCTGAGGCGGACCGGCTGCGTCCCCGCCACCCCGGGGTGAGGTGCCCGGTTGAGCAGGGTCCGTCGCGTATGTGAGAGGCAGCGGTGAGGAGGACCAGAGCGGGGCCGTGGGACGCCGACCCTTGTCTAGGGCAAATCAGACGTTTTGTTTGGCTGCCCACCCGGAACGCAGGGAGAGGAAAGCCGCCGGTTCGATCGAAAACCAGCGATAATGTCCCGGTCGCCGGGCTCTGCTTCATCTAGAGCCTGCAATGGAGCTTATCTGTGTGTGGGTTGTATTTAGGAGCAGCCGGGCACGGAAAAGGCTGAGGTAGTCTTAGGCGTGGTGGTGCAGCGCCCGGCTGCATCCCAGGCAGATGAGCCAAAGCTACAGCGTTCTTTTTCCCTCTCTGGTCTGACTGGGAAACCCACAGCTACACTTAACGCTTCGTTGCGCTCGGCAGCAGAGACATGACGTGCTGCTTTTGCGTGCTGTGTGACACAGACTGCGAAGTTTCAGGCAACCTTACCACTGGCTAGGTTCCAGTTAAAAACAGTAACTGGTACACAAGTTCCCACTGGTATTTGCATATGTGCGTGCCAGCGGAAACAGCCCGCTTCCTCTGAGTTCTACTCAAGTACACACTTCAAACCGCCTGACAGTCTCTCATGCACTAAAGTGGCAAAAGGGTCTTCAGAACTTCTTTCTCTGGGGCGTCCAGCAGCAATAAAAGTGCAAAGATGTTATTTTAAGGACCCCTTTTGAGGATATAAAATAGCCTAAAAGCATGCTTTAGAAAGAGGTTGAAACCTGGGTTTTAAAACAGCTGCAATTTGTTTGCCAGATTGATTTCCTCCAACAAGCTACCCCAGAATTTGCAAATATCTGATTTAGAGATTTGCCGTAAAGGCAGCAACAGCAGAGGGGTTTAAGAGTTTGAAACTTAACTTCAGCAATGCACCATTAGAGTTAGAGGGTTAATTTTCTTTATGCTGTGTGCATGGTGAGTGCAGTAGCTAAGTCCTGCTCTTACAGCAGTACTTGGTTAAGATGAAAGCCATCTAGGCAAAGATGGCTTCAGTATTCCTAAAGTCTTCAGAGTATGCTACACCAAGGAGCTGGCACAACATGATACATTTAATAAGAAACTGAGCTGCTTTTCACATGTGACTCCTGCTTGCTTGACTTTCCATCTAGTTTTTTAGCATTTCAAGTTGTGGGTATTTTTGACAAAAGAAGTGTGACACCCTTCCTCTCTCCCACAAGCTTCCAGCATCTCTTTAGAGTTCCAGAACCTCCCCTTGCTTTGTTCTAACATGATTTCAGATTGTTCTGCCAAATCACAACGCAAGACGTAGAAATGATCTGGTTTGTTGAGAAGTGCTCTTTGTACAGTATGGAAAGCAAGCAGCATTCTCAACATACCAGATGATCCACAGGAGTAAAGTTAAATGACTGACTACAATTAAAATGTTTCAGGTTATTATAGCACGTGGTGCCAAGAAGTAAATGACAGTGCTTATGACAGTAAATGTTTGCCATCTCAGCTGTTTGTGTGTCTATTCAGCCTTTTCAAGGTCAGGATCTACTCTACTCTCCCTTTAAGTTCTGAGAACCAAAAAATAAAACCTAAAAACTCTTCACAACATGCATGTTATGGTTATCTGTTTATACACTGCCATAGAAGCATGTCTGGCACTTAGAGAATTGGCAGGACTCCACCCTGAGGACTTTGGAATTTCACTTAGATACACCACCAAAGAGAAGGACAAACAGGGTGGAGAAGGAAGAATGGCAGGCTGAAGGTCACAACAGTACAAGATCATGAACTGTGCTTATTACTAATGTATATATCTGATCATTAATCTCCTTTTTAAAAAATTAACTGAAAAGTGTTAACTTCATAATTCTCATTCTTACTAACCTCTCTCACTTTCCTTATTATCTCTCCATTATGAAACTGGTCTTTCACAATCTCTGAAGGCTTTCATGGCAAGAACTAATTTGACCAGAACTTTATCAGTTAGCCATTTGACACAGCTGTGATGTACACCTCACATGGATGAGAGCAACAGATGTTTTAGGAAGGTAACCTTCTGGGAAGAGCAAGTTCCCTCCAGGAGAGCTGATTCCAACTCAAACTGGTCACAGGGCTGATGTGATTTGGACTGAACAGGCAGCAACCTTCACATCTCAGCAGATAACTATCTAGACTAGAGTGGGGGACAAGTGCACATTAAGAAACACTTAGATGGAAGCTGAGAATGTCTGAGCTGCCTTCTTCACCTCTTTTGTGGTAACTTATTTGACAAGACAATGAAAACGCAAGACACTGACCTGTAGGGCCATAAAAGGTCTCAAGAATCATGAGGCTCTACCATACTACAGGGTAGTAAAAGCTTAAGTAATAAAACAACATACACAAAACAAGGCCTTACCTGAGCATCGTCAGTGTCTTGCAGTTCGAAAGTCATAGGGAAAGATCCACACCTTCTACAAGTTGCTTCTAATACTGCAACTTTCAAGAGGCAAGAGGGAGTCTGCCTGCAAAGAGTACCGCTGCTGTCATCAAGTACCCAGACGTGTTTGCATGGCAGAAGAGCATGCAGCTGGCACACCAGAACACCACACAGAGTTGTAGGCCAACTGAAAAATGTGCTGATTTATAGCATAATGCATAAGCATGTCTTAGGGGGACACTCCTGTACTTATTGACACTGATTGTGGTTTCTCCCACTGTGGAGATAAAATAAGCAACACCTTCCCCAAGTCCCACAAACCACTGCCCTGTGGAGATTAGCCATGCTCCAAACATCTACAAGAGGGCTGTTAGCTGAAGCAACCTCTCCGATACAAAATGTCAACCTAAACCATGAAATACTCAAAGCATGCAATGTCTTGCCACAGGCCCCTCAGAATCGGCATATCCACAGCAGCCAGTTCTGGACACGACCTCGTCATGGAATAGACATTATCCCACATCCAAAAAGAATTACCATGTGTTTATTTAATAGAAATTGTCAGTATTTTTTTTTCCTCATGCCAAAATGTTATCAGGAATCCTGGCACCTTTGCGCAGAGGAACTAAGCAACTGAAGACAATCCTCAGTGTAATGGGCAGTCTCTCTATTCCACCCAGTCACTGCTTACCATAGTTGTCTCTGTGTCACCCAGCACTGGCCTCACACATATTGCAGCCTTTGTTCTGAGGGAAAGACAAGGAGCTTCTCAATACCTGGCATCAGTTATCAGTGATCTGGAGGAAAATGTCTTGAGAGCCTAACAGTAAGAATGATGACAGAAAACAGTCTGAAAGAAATGAAGTCTCAAAGTTCTTCTCTTCCCAGAGCAGCAACCCTTCAGTAATTTAGGTTAGCTTCTGGTGGCAGCAAGGTAACAGAAAATTACTTCCTAAAAAAAATAAAAGAAACCACTTCAAAATTAGATTCTGTAAAGCACAGAATCTTGTGCTGACAATCTGTGGATGACAACTTGCCATTTAGCGTTCTTAGAGCAAAGGTCTCTTTGGACTGTGTCTTGGTAGCCTAAGTGCTGACTGAAGACCAGTATTTCTTACTGGAACTATTATTACCTGTTAGAAAAGCTGTTAGGGAATCTTCACGGGGGGGGGCACTGGCTTTTCCTAAAGACAGAAACCTGCATTTTCCATGGAAGGTATTTCCCTGTGGAAAACTGTGCTTTTCCTGTGCGGCAGCTGCTGTGGTAAGGGATGTCACAGCCATTACTGATGCCCCATTCAAAAGCAGAGACTTACCTGTGTCTCTCCAGCACTTCAACATTGTAGTGCCTGGTTCTTTTCCTGGCTTTTTATTCATACGTAGTTCTTGTTTAAATTATGCTGGGTGTGGCTGTGGGATCTTTAATTCCTCCTCTTCCAAAATGATGGTTTGCAAGATCCCAGACTCCATAGGCCACAAGAAGTCACTGTAAAAAGGTCATGTAAGAAAGGGCTTTCTCTGAAGGTTTTAAAGTGCTGTGAAGACACAGGATGGTCTCAAGAGAAACTAATTTTAAAAATGTTACAGGCCATTCAGAGACATAATAAAAGAGCCGATTCCCAAAGTGGATTTTATAAGAAGATTTATTTTAATTAAGTGATTTCATGATGAAACATGGTCTTAAACAAAATAGAGATCAGTATGAAAATAAAATTATACACAGAAAAATCTTTTCCCCAGATGTTTTTGAGTAACAGGAGATACAACATAACAGTCCTGTACTCAACCAAGCAGATCACCACGTAGATCTGTGAGCACTTACACGTTATTTTTCATTCCTTGAAGTGAGGCACAATGAAAGATACTGTGTGCCCTTGTAACATCCTCCAAACACATTTTGTACCTCCACACTCTGCCTCCAAGGAAAACAAGTCAAATATCATGCAGTGTAAATGGAGAAGAGGACACACATCACCTTAACACCTGAAGCATGTATTCCCCATTTAGTGCTTGTGAAAGACAGACCAAATTAATAGGAAGCTTGAACTGGCTTCTAGGAAGATAGAAAAACTTGGTATTGTACTTGATACACACCCTTGTGAACACTTAACTGAAAGGAATGGAAAGGATTAAAAAATACACTATGTGTTTGACTCAAACCTTAGAAATAAATACACACTCTATATTCTCAGTGCCTGAAAGTCTTAAAAAACAAAGAGCTTGGTATAAAATTAGATCAAATTGTCAAAAATGAGGGAGATGCACCTATATGCTTGTTAGATTCTGGATGCCTGCATCCCCAGTACAAAAACTTGTAAAACTAAATGTGCCTTCAGACATGCTGAACAACCCAAACTGTAACCTGGCAAGGGCCAGAACATGTAACTGTACCAGTATTCCACATCACATCCCTCGCTACCTTGTTTTGTTTTCAGGTTTCCCCCTTATGCATTGCACCAGCCCTTGGCAGTACAGTTGTTTAGTCAGTTACAGAAAAAAAACCAACAAACCAACCCCAGCCTTGCTGGTCAGGATTCACAGCTGTGATAGTCCAAGAAGAAACAAAGTACAAAGGAAAAGTGTCCTACTAAGGTGATTTATTTACTTAGGATTACCACAATTCTTATCACTCTCTGCCATGCTGACAACAGACAGCAGACTCCTGAGTGCTACAGACTCGTTGCAGAAAAACATCCTGATAGAACTGTTGAACCATTATGGTCCAATGTACTAATTGTCTTGTCTTTAGCACTTGAAGACTGTATAAAACTCTTGCCACCTCAGTTACCATGCTGAAGATGAAAACTTGCAAGGAATTATTTTTGTGACTTTTACACTGACTTACCTAACAGTCCTGGCTTTTAGGTGGAGAACCGAGTCCACTTTTAGGCAGAAAAACAGATCCTGCCATCTTCCTGCCCTTTTATGCAGTTATTTTTTCTGCTAATACCATCCGACCCTGGTCAAGACTCACATCAGCTTCACCAAAGCAGCTAACTAGATCATTGGGAATGTTTTAATTAC
Source organism: Semnornis frantzii (assembly GCA_013399775.1). NCBI lineage: Eukaryota > Metazoa > Chordata > Aves > Piciformes > Ramphastidae > Semnornis > Semnornis frantzii. Next base: position 17,044 of record VWYK01060352.1, on the reverse strand, counting down.
CACACCTAAGCTTCAGAAACAATGTATCAGTCCCTCTCCTGGTGGAAATTCAGGGTTCTTACACAACCAGAACACAACCTTTAGTCATCTAAGAAAGAAAATCTCCATTTCCACTCATCTAAATGTGGGATTTGGCCCATCACATCTCAAGTGAAGTCTGCTTCAGCAAGGATGGTTTACCATCCAATTTTCTCTTGCAAATGCAGCTAGTAACTAACACAGTCATTATTTGTACAAATAATAAGAGTAAAGAGGCCTTCCAGACACAACCCTTGTTTTATTTAGATGTCTTCATTTTCCTTAGAGTAATCCAAACAAAAACCAACCCAGTAAACAGAAAAAACCCACAATACAGAATACATTTTCTGATTGTGTAGGGCTTTCAAACCCTAATAATTAGGTGAACTGCGCCTTGTGGTGGTAGTAACACTGATGTGTTTCAGGATGAACAGCCATGTTAGCTTAATTATCAAGGAAAATACCCCTTTTGTGTGTCCAGTGGTCAGCACAGCTCACTGTCCTGCTCCCTGATCACACAGCATGGTCTTTTCCCTGCTTTTTCAGTCCTGCCTTCACTCTGGCACTGTTCTGTGGCCGTGCTTTGTAGGGCTGTAGCTGCTGTGTGAAGCTGCCCTATCTTATCATTATAGCATCTACAATTACATTCTTTCCTTGCATTATTTATGAGGCTTCAGAGATTGATTTGCTTATTCATACAGTCTTGTCTTTTCCAATTACTCATCCCAAATGCCTGACTGCAGTCAGCATGACAACCAAATATGCTGTCTCAGCAAAATCCCACTGACCTGACTGATATGGCTAGAGGAATATTTCTAACTCTAGAAACTTTAATTCTCATTTGAAATGAGAAATGCTAAATAGTCAGTGGAGTATGTCACAACCTGCATTAGCAGGCAATAGATATGAGCAAGCTTTTTCAATAAAGCAGTTCTATTTTTCTTGAACTGCTCACAATCTGCATGTCAAACAATGATTCTGTCACCTCTCTGGGCTGGAGGGAGCTGCTTTGGTTGCAAAGACTGCTTTAATCCTTGATGAGGAAATAAACCCACCATCTTACTCTGCTGCAGCTACCCTCAGCGTAGGTGGTCAGCAATTGTCTCTGAGTGATTGTAGATTTATGTGCAATTAACAGGGAGAGGCTGTCTGGCTTTGGGAGGCAGCCCAGAGTAGGGAAGACCAAAGTCCTGAGGAGTTTGTAGGTGTCTCTACTTAAAAGCTGACTGCATTGATGTCAGCACAAAACTATCTTCAATTGGTGGAACGATATAGCTCCTGAGCACTAAGCAAAATCCCTTCAAGACGACAAGGCTTTTTCCAGTAGAGGCACAGTAAGAAGCTTCTGAAAGCTCTAAAGAAGAAACAACTGAAACTCAAAGTACAGTTTTCATTATTCAGCAGATTTTTAAAGAGAGAAAGGACTGAGAAGCACAGCTGGGCTCAGTTCTGCATTCAACACAGCTGCTAAGAGACCTGTCAGAATGCAACTATAAGTTGTATTATTATTATTGGTGGTGGTGGTGGTTTTGTTGTTGTTGTTACTGTAAATATTATCATTATCATCATTGTTCTGCAATGTGAGCAACATTCCAGCTCTGGAGCCCTCAATACAAGAATGACATGGAACTGCTATCATGTGTCTAGAGGAGGGCCATGAGATTGATTAGAGGGCTGGAGCATCTCTTCTATGAGGACAGGATGAGGGACTTCGGGCTGTTTAGCCTGAAGAAAAGAAGGCTCTGGGAACACCTTAGAGTAGCCTTTTAATACCTTAAGGGGGTTGCAGGAGACCTGGAGGAAAACTTTTCACAAAGACTGGGAGTGACAGGATGAAGGGTAGTGGCTTCAAACTGGAAGAAACTGGATTGAGATGAGACATTAGTTAGAAATTCTTCCCCACAAGGGTGGTTAGGCACTGGAACAGGTTGCCAAAAGGAACTGTGGAGGCTCCGAGCCTGGAGGTGTTGAAAGCCACATTGGATGGGCCCTTGAGCAACCTGGTTTAGTGGAAGGTGTCCCTGCAGGGGCACTGGAACTAGCTGATCTTTAAGGTTCCTTCCAGCCCAGATCATTCTATGATTTAGAAGGGGTCTAATCACTGAGTGCAGCAATTATTTCAGAGTCCTCAGGAGCTCTTTTAGTTGCATTTTGAATACATACAGATGCTACAGGGGATTGTAACCATGCCAGAGGAGTCCTTGACTATCATCCCCTTACCTACAATCAGGAGCAGCCTTTCTAAACAGAGACCAGAAGCTCATCGTAATGGCACTGATAGTAAATACAACTCTCAATTTAAGAAAGAGTTTACATTAAAATGCCTTTGACATAACACAGCTGAACAAAGCCTGGGAAGCCAAGCCCTAAATAACATATCAACTTGCACAGAGTAAAATTAGTTTAGAAAAATAAGCAGAAATAGTTGAATAAAACACTTCCATAGCACTGAACATTCTAAATAGCAGTCTGGTGCTGAAACAAGTCAGTTTGAAATGGACGCCAGGTACTTCTGTGGTTGGCTTTGTAATTTTGTGTACTGCTGCCAAAAATGGTTGTCAAAAGTCTTTTAGCCTTACTACCTTTACAATGAAGTTCTCCTTTCCCCTTGCTATTTTTGTTAGGCATATTTGTTCATCCAGCAAACAACAAGCAATTTAAAATTCAACCTCCTAAATTATTTTTTAATGTAAAATATTCAGACCAGAAGTTCAGACCAGTCTAACAGTAGACATTGTGTTGTGCTAACAAAATGGTAAAGGATTTGTTACCTGCTAGTTAGTCGATCCATAACATCTCGGCAGGTCTGTTCTGTACTGCGTAACTGAGCCAAAATACAAACAATCAAAGAAGCCAGGTTTCAGGAGTTATACTGAAATTTTGCTTGGGAGTTCAGTTTGCTTGTCTAGGGAGGAGAGGGTCAGAAGGGACCAGTAGTGATGGTCCTGTGTTAATACAATGAGGATAATAATATAGCTAAGTCTCTAATCTCACCACTGGAGACTGAACTTGTCCTCAATTCCTATTAGTGCTAGCAGGAGTAAATTAGTCCTCCACATAAAACCAGTGGCAAGAAAAACACAACTACCAGTATTATTTAATACAAATATGTTTCAATCACTGAAAAGAATTAACTTTGTGCTATGGAATGTGAACTTAGACCTGCTCTTCACACAGCACAGTCCTGCGATGAAGAGGAATTCTCTCAGCCCATACGGTGCCTGCAAGGGCCTCCATAATCTCTGTATCCACCACCACAGAAATTCAGCAACCATCTGCCATCAGTCCTCCTGAGATTACATTTAGCAACCAGAATATACCCTTATGGATGCCTCAGCATGAAGCTTTAGCTTTGTTTTGTTTTTAGGTTTAAAAAAGGATTATAAAAAACCACAAGAAACCAAAAACTCTTCTCCGTCCTATAATTTAAAACTGAGCAAATAACCAGTCCCAGTGTAACTCATGCCGGAAACCCTGTCTGATACCCTCCCAGCCTGCTGCTGTCTAGAATTTCAGTTTCCCTTAAAACTGTATGTATTCACCAGACTCTGTCTGACCCAAGGTTAACTGCCTCAGTGTAGAGCTCAAGTGGTGCCCAGCATGGATTTCATCCCAGGTACTCTCAAAGCCATATGAACACCTTTCTGTGGTAGGTTCACTACAAAGCAAACAAAAATCANAAAAAAAAAAAAAAGAATACTATGGGAAAACAGCAGGCGCAGGTAGGGGGAAATTTTTGCTTCTGGTCAGCAGTACTGTGTGTTAAATTCTGGGGTTTTTTGGGTTGAAAGGCTTTACCCTGTTGTCATGCAAGATGCTGCTGACTAGGTGGCAGAGATGGTAGACCTCCTGCACAAACACTGCTGCCCTACCTGATGCTAGCTTACAGATTCTGAACAGTAGGTGCCTGTGGCATGATTTCACTGATTACCCACTGTTCTGGTTTGCCCACTGGCCGATTACCCACTGTTCTGCTTTGTTAGCAATGACAGAGCATAGCACACCGAGGCCCTGGGAAGAGATGGGCCTAATCCTCAGGCCATGCTGCCAGCCTGACCACGTGGGCTGTGAGGACCTGCTAGTGGCTTTTTGGCTAGCAGTGCATGGCTCCAGCACTGGAAGTGTGGGCTTCTCACTTTAACTCTTGTTGGGACCTCTCTGGCCAGATGTAGCTGATGAAGATGCTGCAGATTAAGTTAGTCCAAACTACTATCACACTGTAACTGAAAGGAAACTTTTGACTACTTCGGGTTGACTGTTTTTCCCTCCCTAGATGCAAAGCTCCTTCAGTACCAACTAGAAGAGCTCTGAGGAGATACAAAGCTTTCAGAATGGCTTCTCAGTCTCTATCTGGATCCTCATGGCTGCCACAGCATGCCATAAGCAAAAGTACTGTGCCTGTCGCCGTCATCTGCAGTACACGGAAGTTGACTTTCACCTGGGACATGTTTAAGTGGAATAGCTTTGCACACTGAAGGGAGAATATTCCAACCAGTAAAACTCTGGCTTCCTTTCCTATACTCTCTCCCTGATAAAGTCTCAGAGAAACGCTGCCTGTAGCACCTGAAAGAGCCAGCAGCCAAGTGCTCAAGGCACCTAACTCATCGTTTATGAACAGCTTTTTTTCTAGTGCTTCCAGTGTGATGTTGGCAGCAAACAAGGAAGCAGCAGCTTCTCCCTTGGTCTCTCTTCATCCCGATGATACAAGGTTTTGACTTTTTATCTTGTTTTCAGCTTACGGCTTCCCCATCTGGTGACCATCACTTCTTTAGAGGATTCCAGCTCAACACGACTGACTTCAGTTATGTTTACATGCATAAATACAGAACAAATGTGTGCAGTAGAGATAGTTAAATAAAAATTGACAAGATGCATTTATTGTTTTAGTTTTGTACAAAAGCATAACTTAAAAGGCAGACTAGTAGAAACTTCCTTTGTCCCAAATATTTAAACTTTTCATTCCAAAGAGCTTCTGGTTCAGAACTTGTAGATACAGTTTCCACCTGGGAAATCTCCTTTTTTAGACCACAGATAACACAGTATCATAAAATCGGATTTCTGCAGTCCTTCAGCCAATCCAAAGTTGCATTCTGCTTGGAGTGCAAGAGTTTGAGCTATTCAGTAGATGGATCAGATGAAACATGAGCCATGCTAGAGTGACCTGAAGAGAAGTCAGCTTTGCCTACTGCTCATTCATGTTCTGAGATGTGTGTTGGGGTCTGTGACATGCAAACCTAGCAAAGGCTGATAAATACACATGTAAAAAGTGAGTGGTGCGTCTGGATTTCTCTTTGCTACTTCACGGCAGCCAGAAGTAGCTTAAGAAAATCTGTTGTTACATAAGCGAGTCCAGATGTCACGCAGAAGCTCACCTACTCCTGAAACGAGAGAGTGCTTTTGCTCTGGTCTGGCAGGTGGATTCCTCCTTGCACAGGTAACACTTTCTCAGCAAGCCTGAAGGGTTTTTGCAGCCACCAGTACAGCTGCACCTGCCTTCTGCCTTGGAGGGTGGTGGTGTGGCAGTGTGTGCTGGCCACATCTCCATAGATCTTCGCTCCTGCAACAACATGCAGGACACCTCCCTGAGATGCCCTTTCAAGAGTCTCTCAAATAAGAACATGGCATCAAAAGCTACTTTTCCCACAGAACAGGGCTTGCTGTGCTTCAGTGCTCTCAAGAGGGCTAGCACAACATGGGATCCATGTTCTCATCATCCAGTACACAACTGCTACTTCCTTGAATTTTTAAAAGGTGGTGGATGTGCTGTATGACAGCAGCTGTACATAAAACGGGGCACAGCTGCACCAACACTCCACGAGACCAGCTAGAGGAAAGTACCAAAAATAGATGGGAGCAAGCCTCGTGTAGTTCAGCAAAATTAAGTGTAACAAAATCTGTGCCCATGCAGCATGTGCTATGCTGTAAAAAAATCCTTCAAATAACATTTGATAAGAAAACTATTCACTAGTGAAAATGCAAGCTCAGACACTATGAACAATTTACATCTTGTAGATGTTCACTTACAGGGGACAGTGGTGTTAAGACCAGCGGCTCACCTCAAGGTAGGTGACTGACTGGCTTCCAAAGGAGTCCATGTTTTATGGTGCTGTACAAATAAAAAGGTGTGGGGAGCATACGAAATATTTGTATTAAACTCCGCTGCATTAAGTTACCCAATGCATGAAAAGTGACCCCAATGCATTTAAAGTAAATGCATATTATTACAATATCACAGAGAGTATTATAAAATTATTACTTGTGTGTGCAGTCCTGCTAGCTACAGACATGGCACCGTGAAGAAAGCCTGGTTCCTAAGTGCTGTTATAGATACTTGAGAGTGATGTGGCTTGCTATCAGACAGCTCATGATGTCCCTTCAGCTTTGGTACATTCAGTGCAAAAAGATTTTGGGGAGTTCTTCTTACTCTTATAAAAATAAAAGGCATTTTGTTTCCCTTGAGAGTGCTTGAAGAATAAACGTTAGCAGAATGTCTGTTCAAGCATGGAAAGTGACAAGAACAGAAACAGCAGTTTAGTTTGCTCGTTTCCTGTTTACACTCTAAGAAACAGAATATAAGGAACCTATAAAAATAAACAGAAGTCACTGTGTTAGGGTTTTTGTTTTTTTCCTGATATGCTGTGATAAATTGCTAGTTTCTTCTTAAAATAGTTTCCATGCGGTATAAAGCATCAAATCAGTCTTTTAAGTGAGTAAGTTCATGGTAACAGCTCATCTTTTGTTATACACACCACTGGCAAACGCCATTACACAAACCTCCTTAATGCAGGCCTTTCTTTGTTGTTACATCCTCTGTTGCTGACTCTCCTTCCAATCTTCTTCTGCCCCACGAACTGGAGCTCTGTGGGGCACACCATGCAGGCACTCGTAGTCTAGGTAAAGGAAGTACTGGATATGCTATGGTAACATGGGCCATAAAGTCATGTACCTTTGTGAGTGAAAAAAGGAAATTTAAAAGGTCTGCTGTATCGGATTTTGATAATTGACTGGCGAGGTATGGGGCTGAGTGATTGCACATTTTGACTTGAACTTTCTGTTGGGCCACTTAGATGAACTCCAGTTTTTACGTACATGTCAGTTCTGCAGTAGTCAAGTTAACCACAACGTGGGGTCATGCTCTTTGTTTACTCTGAATATCAACCTAAGAAGCCTGGCTGTCCTGAAAAAGACATGGATTGAAAGACTTGGGTTTCCCTGCACATCAGGCACACGCTAGTTTGGCTGTAGAGAATTCCATCACTACCACAATGCTGTTTTAATTGCTTCATGAGCTCTTTCATTGAACCTCATTATTTGAATTGCACCATGAAACAATATTCTTCCAGGAAATCCAACATATTCATTCATTCCTTAAGAAGACAGATCCACCAAAGTCCAGTTTGCTGGGCACTGTGGTTTGTGTATCACTCAAGTCCAAAAGTACTTGTCTCTTCGACTGCTGTCAACAGTTTTTCATATAACATAGAGAATGACGGATAAGGGGGAAGGTCCAGGCGATTGAAACAAGTGTGGGCCCTGAAGGGAAAAAGCAAAAAAGAGAGGAAATGAAGACGTGTAGTGTTTGAGAAGTTCAAAAGAGAACACGGGCTGGTGTATGTTTGCATAGAGGAGGGCAAGTAGCACTCTTTCTGAAGACTTTGTTCTGACAAAAGATGTTTTCCAATGGAACAGCGGGTGAGGTCTAATCTACTTTCTTCTAATTAAATCAGCCAATAAGCAGCATTTCTGGAGGTCTTTAGAAACACAGCCCAAAAGGCACCAGAGATATTTTATCCATTAAATGTGCACGAGAAAAGAATGATAGCGCATGGTACCATTCCAACAGTCTTCTCTAGAATCCTGTCTTTAAGTGGTTCTTCTGAGAAGCTGTATTTGTTCTGTGCTGCTGAGACTTGAATACTCTATTTGTGATAAGAAACAAGGCATTTCAGTGCATTGAATATTGTGTGATCTTAGATCTGACCAACTGTTAACAAACACCCTAACTATAAAGGAAACAATTCCACAGCTGGTAATGGACAGACAAACTGGCTGCTCTTCCTTCTACATTTGCTTGGCATAGGACTGTGTTCTTAGGAGGTTGCTACTGGTTTACTCTACATATACACCTGGCCCTGGATGCCAATGACCTTTAGAATGGTACTTCTTGTAACTGCACTGAACTATGTCTGTACCTCCAGTACTCTGTTCTGCCTTCTTCAGAGGACAGCCACGTTGGTTATTTCTCTATTTCTGAGGTCTATCTCAGTTTTTTGACACACTTGGAAGTGACTCTCAGAACCTCTTTCGGGGAACAGAAAAGATGCTAATAAAGAATCATAGAATCAACCAGGTTGGAAGAGACCCCCAAGATCATTCAGTCCAACCTATCACCCAGCCCTAGCCAGTCAACTAGACCATGGCACTAAGTGCCTCATCCAGTCTTTTCTTGAACACCTCCAGGGATGGTGACTCCACCTGGGTTGTCTAGGAGAAGAGACCAACCCCCACCTGGCTACAACCTCCTTTCAGGTAGTTGTAGACAGCAATGAGGTCACCCCTGAGCCTCCTCTTCTCCAGGCTAAACAATCCCAGCTCCCTCAGCCTCTCCTGACGGGGCTGTGCTCCAGGCCCCTCACCAGCCTTGGTGCCCTTCTTTGAACATGTTCCAGTACCTCAACATCTCTCTTGAATTGAGAGGCCCAGAACTGGACACAGTGCTCAAGGTGTGGCCTGACTGGTGCTGAGTAAAGGGGCAGAATAACCTCCCTTGTCCTACTGGCCATACTGTTCTTGATACAGGCCAGGATGCCATTGGCTCTCCTGCCCACCTGGGCACACTGCTGGATCACATTCAGCCTACTAACTACCAGCACCCCCAGGTCCTTTTCTGCCTGGCTGCTCTCCAGCCCCTCTGTCCCCAGTCTATAGCACTGCTTGGGGTTGTTGTGGCCAAAGTGTAGAACCCTGCAATTAGCCTCGTTAAGTCACATCCCACTGGCCTCTGCCCACACATCCAGCCTGTCAAGGTCCCTCTGCAAGGCCCTCCTACCTTCCAACAGATTGCCACCTGCTCCTAACTTGGTGTCATCTGCAAACTTACTGATGATAGAATCAATTCCCTGGTCCAGATCATCAATATTGTTCATAGTAGAATAATGAATATCATTGCCTGGCCTCAGGGCAGGCTACAAGTAACATTTTGTAAAACACTTCTGTGGTTAGCCATAACTATTAATGTGAGGGGCTCTTGAAGGGGAAACGATGGGAGGAGAAGTTGGGAGAAGCATCTTTTCCGCTCTGAAGATTTGTATCAAAGCCTCGCTTTAGACTGATTTTAGAGGATGAAAACCTTTTTGTATTTTAGCAGGTTTCTCTTCATTTGCAATAAAACACATTTCACAGTTATTTAAGCAACCTGCCCTTCATCAGCATTAAGTGTAAATGTGGAACATCATGTCAGTGGAAGGACTGAAAAGATTAAATTGCACCATTTCCTGCAGGCTATTTTAAAAACCCATAAAAAAACAGTAATTCTCCTTTTGAAGGAAGAAAATGATTTAGACCAAGGAGCAAATGGGCTCTTGAGCTCATTGTAAAGTAAGGCAGAGTCTTGGGCAATCAACTGCCTAACCATGTTCTTCTGCTGCATGGGGCTGAGAGCCACTCATTAGAACTATGGATCACGCTGTGTGGGTTGCAAAACCACAAACTGCAAAAGACATGCTATATAATTAGCAAGGGATTCCTTACAAACTGGTTTACTTGGAAGCCAGCACATTATTTACATTTATTAAGAGAACTGAGCTTTATCTTAATTTTGAGGGCAATTTGGAAAATGAAATCACCTACTTTGGAAAGCCAAATCACCACAAAAGACAAAAAGCCAGTATCTCTGTTCTGCAAGGAAATTCACACTTCTCTCAGCCTCACAAGCAGCTTTGTAAGTCCTCAAGAAGAAAGTTTTTTTTCTCCCCGAACAGTATTTTCCCACTCCAACATTTCACACCACATGGGCACATGTTCATCTTCTTGGACTCACATTTTATGACAACCTGAAAAACCATATTGGTCCCTGCAATCCAGATTCCAAATCAATCTCCTCTTTGTTTGATTACAGTAGCAAAATAGAGTGACTTTGGGCTAAAATCCAGCAGTGAGACACAAATACTATTTGTGTGTCATATACACCTAATATGTAACATGCAGTGATGAACCTGGAACCAACTTCTCAGCATGTAAGTGAACTGGAAGAGAAGCAGTCCCTCTGCTTAGTGCCATCTCCACCACAGTGTAAAAGAAGGAAGTGGCATTGGGGATAGCAATAGTTAAGTTAAACTTTTAGGACCTTTTACATTCTACAGTGGTACAAGCTAGGCAACCTGACATGCACCCTCACAGAAATCTCTCTAATTTGCTTTTGGCAGACCTGGTTGCACAGAAGGCAGAACAACAGGAAATAGGTAAACACCTAGTGAGTACTTGAGTATTATATTCACAGCTGCTCAGACCACAATCACACACCTAAGTAACTGGATTAGTTGCCTTTTGTGTCTCAAGATCAGGAAGAAGAGAGTGGGACAGGCGTTTTGTGTTACCAACAGTGCAGCAGTTCCTTTGGAAACAGAGGAAGAAACAGGAGGCCCACTCACTAGTTGAGTTCTAGTCTGTGCCACTGTCCCCCCAAACCACCACAGGCCACCCAGTAAAACCAAAAGGGCATTTCACAAAGTGTTAACAGTGCTACCAGTGAGGGTGCCTCAACACAACTGCTTTTGTTATCTAAGAATCAGAGTCACAGAGTCCTGGGGCAGCACTCAGCAGACCCAGCAGTGTTTACACTTGCAGGAGTTGTCTACAGACCTCCCAACGAGTTTGTTACTTGGGGTTGTGGTTAGCAAAGTCTCACCTCCAAACCACCACTACCTGGTGTCTGCACAGGAAGTCTGAAACTGACAAGGTGCAGGCTGAAGCTACACTGTAACCAGACATGTAAAAATACAAATCCTACTTTCTAATGAGGCCTTAGCCCTTGAAAGCATAAACATGGAAGATCATTTAGGAGACTAAGGTTCACCATCTATGAAGGCCAGGAACTGACAGCTCATGACAGCTGGAGATACTTATCATACATACTTGCTTTTGTTCTGCTAATTTTACCAGAACAAGTGTGGTGTTAGTTTATTTTAATTCTCACTCTTGTATGTTAAAAACTATCCACAGAGACAAAACCTAACCAAGGAAACCTTCAATGAAATGTCAAGGGCATGATACATTCTTCTAAGGGTTCAGTTTCCCTTACACTGTCTGAGCCCTCTGTGGTAGCAAAGATTCTAGACACATTTCTCCACGTTGCACCACAGGAAGCAGTTTTGTTACGCAGCTCTTACAACCAGGGCTTCACATAACCTTCTCAGAGGAAACTGTGAGCATTCTGCTCTGGCATTGCCATGATCTTTTCCATACTGCAAGGTCTGCTTGTTGGCATGAGGAATTTCAATATTAAAGAATACATGAAAAGACCTCCACCTTCTCGTAAACTAAAAAAAAAAATAATAAAAAAATCTTGTCTTTGGAAGTCGGAAACTATTATAAGTGAAAAGCTTTTCTTTTTAAACAGAATCAAAACCAATCTATAGGTCACTCACAACCAAACTATGCAGCAGGCCCACCAGACTATAAGGTATTTCTAGAGCCCCAAAAGATACCATTTACTTGAAATAGCAGTTTATAGAATTTGTTTGTCATCACTCCTCAGCTGCCTGGCTCTCATTTCTACTGTAAGCTGCACAGAAAATATAATTTTTAAAAGCTACTTGTTGTGCCTGTGGATTTCACAGGGCCACTTCTGCATCCTTGACCTCAGTGTGGTTCAAACGGCAAGAGCCAACCTGAGAGACATCTCTGCCTCTGACATTATGTTGCAGGGGTAAGCTAACAGTTGTTGATCTGACAAACTGTCTGTGTGTCTGATAGCCACCCTGTGTCTAAAAAGAGGCTGTGAACACAAGTTATTCCTGAGGAATGGACTGTGATTAGGGTTGAAGCTCCCCCATGGCTTACCCCTGCCCAAAACTATCACTGTAGGGTATAAGCATCATGCTCAGGCTGAGATCTGGTTAAGTACAGTTGGTTCACCCACCCCCACACTAACCTGTGTCTTACTACTGCTAAATCCTTCTACAGGTTACAGAATTACAGAAGTGGCCAAAAGGAAATCTAGAAGATGATCAGCATGATCACAATTCAGGAAAGAGTAGCACCTGTAATTTTCTGTCAGTGATGCATCCATGCTATGTGTTTAGAAACATGAGTGGTGCAGGAGTTTAGTGTTGCTATTGGTTCCATGAGGCTTTGCAAACAACTCTTTCTCCTGTCTTTACAAAAATGGAAAAGTTAGGAGAGCAACTTTTTCTTTTTCTAATCTTCTCACTCTAGTCTTCCAAACCTGTCATCACTCAGTTTGAACGCTGCCTCTTGCCTGCAAGGGCTTGTAGAACTCTGCTCATGCTTTCCTGTCTCAGACTCTGAATGCTCCTTTACCCTCTTCACTATTTCAATTGAACCTGTCTGGAAATCTTCATCTTTTCTAGGCCCTGTGCTACCTTTTAAGGCAAATGACACCCTCCTCAAAATACAGCTCTCCTGCAGTTCAAAACTTGCCTCTTCTGTGTCTGTTAACACTCCCCATGTGACATAGAGCATGAACACACCACTAAACTACACTGTGACGGCTGTGTGTCTCTAATGCTAGAAATCTGATACTGTGAAGGCTAATGTGTCTCTAATGCAAAAAGCCTGATACTAGCATTCACTCGCAGTCACAAGTGCCATTTAGTTGTAATTCTTATTAAATTTTGCTCCCATGTGATGAACTGTATACTCAGGAAGCAAATACTTGCACGTTTGATCAAATAAAGTCAAATGCTGGAGCTACCGCTCTTACATAACTTTCCATGAGAAGCACGTCAGGCACACTTACACTGCCTGTGAGAGTGAATGGAGCTCAATGAAAGATGGATGCTGCAGGCACTGGAATGAGGAAAGGAAGGAGGGAAAGGAAAGGACAATCTAACTGCATGTTCAGTTTAAACATCTGTTTCTCAGACAGCTCTTCTGTTATCCTGGTAATGGACATCCTCAAGCATCTGTACATTAACACACCCAGAGCTGTACCTTGGAAGAGCAGTGATCTTGCCCCACTTCTCTACGCAGAACCTTCTGGGACCATTGCTCCCCCGCAGAGAGGCAAATCCTTCGTAAGGGATGCTGGACGTGCCTGTAACAAACTGCCACCACAAACAGCACATCAGGGATATGGGGCATACAGAGGGTGTGGCTCACAAATTCACTTCCAGCAGTTTACCCACTGGAGTCCTTATCTAAAGCCATCAGCAAAACAAGGAAATTTGTGAAGTATGAGGGATAAATGCTTCTTGAAATAGAGGATAAGGAAAAACAGACCATTTCCTGATGGGGTTCCAGAAAAGAAAACTTGGATCAGATTAATTTCCTTCAAAGGTTTCTCCTCAAAAAAGTAGTTATGCTGCATGAAAACTGTAGAGTAAAATACTGTTAAGTATCAAGCTACTTAAACTTAGGCCTAAGTGAGCTTTCCCCTATCATCTTTATTAGTAAAAAGCTAAACTAATAAAAAAGTAACGATGTGTGCTAAGGGCTTCATCATCTGCCTTTTTGGCCAGGTGGATTTCAGAATCTTTAGAAACCACTGCTAATTACTACATTTAGTACTACAGTGTGCAGGAAAGAACTGAGCTCTGAAGGTGAGGTAGAATGTCCACCAGCACTGGCTGAAATGCTGTCTGCTGAGATTTAATTTGAACCTCTCACGAACAGATTAAATATGAGTTTGGACAAAGCAGAGGCTACTTAATTGTTAACAATTTGGATATGGTAGAAGATTTTGACTATCAGATGTGACAGGAACATCTAAGTAGACATAGCTGGCTCTCTATCAAATGAGACGTCCCCCACTGCTTTTTACAGACCTTTAATAAGGACGTAGATTAAAAAAAGAAAATCATCATACTCTTAGAGGTGACTCAGAGGCAAATTCTGATCTGCTAACAACACTGGATTTCACAATAGATAAAAAGCATGGCCTTATTTGGGGTGGGCGGTTCTCTGTCTCCCTACTGATATGATAGACATAACCTGAATTAAAAATAAGAACTGAACAGTAAGCCTGTATGCAGAAATATTCTTCTAATGAGAGGTTTTTAGTCCTTGAGCAACAGGATTCTGCAACCTGACTTAGTGAAAATGGAGTTGGACCAACTTTGGAGTTCTCATCATTATTTTCTCAACTGAAGCATTTAATTTCCATCCAAGCTGTCTCCTTCCTAACTGTACAAATACCACTAGAATCTCTACCTAAAGATGCAATCGAATGCACAATTTTCCTTTTCTGTCTTGACTAGTCTTAATGTACATTTAATCAAATAAAAGTAAAGTATTATTGACATCAGATACTGTATCTTTATTTTTAAACTAAGAACGCCATAAAAATAGCTGTGAGCTTCAGTCACTCAAAATGATTGCAGCTGGCCTCTGCAGATTGTCAGGTTATTCCCACTAGCCAACATCATCACCATCATTTTTGGATGTAATAAGCACTGAATTTTAATGACACAATTTGTATGCATAGATGAGCTGGCTTCTTACCTGTAGAAGTCTCAGCCGTTGTTCATTGTTGAACCTTTCCACAGCAGCCCAGAACCACCGTATCACAATGTGATTGTCATGATAACCTGTTAAAGCAAGCAGAACCTTTATACCTTCGGATGCTATCAAGTGGTTGAAAGAAGAGTTTTTCCTGCTTCAGTTCTAATCACAGTAATGCTGTATTTCTGAGCTGACTGCAGCACAAGGCAAGAGGTGAGGAGAATACACCTAAAATGCTTTAAAATCCTAAAGGCTGCAAGGTATTTACTCCAAGAAAAAGGAGTGGAATCTCTTTCGCAACTGTTTGTTCTACTGATCCATCACCAACAGGAATGCCAGTTCTTAAAATATTCCAGTGTTTTGCTTTTCATCTAGCTAAAGCTATAAATGATGCTGCAGTCATCTCCCAAAGCAGTTCCCAAATCTGCCATTGTTCTTAAATGATCTCAACTGCCAGCCTCCATCCACTGGGATCACTTCTCATTTCCTATCATCTTTGAGAAAGGAAAAGAGGCAGATTCTCCTAAGGATGGTTACTATCTCCATTTGCATCCAATATCTGGGTAGTTCTCCACTTGTGTGGAGGGGAGCACAGTTATTTTTTTTCCAGAGAAAGACTCCTCTGCTATGCTGTCCAGGCAAGAACGAAGTGAAGAGCTGGGTGGGGAAGACATGAAACAAAC
>VWYK01060318.1:16139-28573 GCA_013399775.1 Semnornis frantzii | reverse complement strand
TTCTATGATTCATGGTTCTATGGCTCTATGCTTCATGGTTCTATGATTCTGTGGTTCATGGTTCTATGACTCTATAGTTCTGTGATTCATGGTTCTATGATTCATGGTTCTATGATTTTATGGTTCCATAACTCTATGGCTCTATGATTCCATGATTCATGATTCTATAGTTCTATGACTCTATGGTTCTATGACTCTATGGTTCTATGCTTCTGTGATTCTATGGTTCTATGAATCTATGATTTATNCTATGACTCTATGGTTCTATGCTTCTGTGATTCTATGGTTCTATGAATCTATGATTTATGCTTCTGTGATTCTATGGTTCTATGATCTTTGATTCTATGGTTCTATGATTATGCTTCTGTGGTTCCATGATTCTATGATTTATGATTCTGTGGTTCCATGAAAATTTGCCTCTCTGGTGCCAGCATTTATCAGACCTAAGGTAGTTATTGAAGTGGTTAAACCACAAAGCCAGCCTCCATCTTCTGTTCAGGAAGAGAGAGGGAGAGGCACACAGAAAGTGGCAGAGCAGCCAAAGCTGGAGGTGATGAAGTGTGACAGGGGCAGAGCTGGGAGCAGCAATGTGGTCTCAGCACTGTGCCAAGAGCCAGGACATGCAACCTCCTTATACCTGATTTAGAATCATAGAACCATAGAATTGTTTGGGTTGGTAAAGACCTTTGAGATCATTGAGTCCAACCATCATCCAACTGTACCAAATCTGGTGCTTGGTGGTGTCACCCCCCCACTCATCTCTGTGCCTTTTGAACACCTCCAGGGATGGGGATTCAACCACCTCAAGTGGGGGTTCAAGAAGCCACTGACAGGTTGTCTGTGTGCATGATAGCAACCTGCTTGTGTTCCTCACCTCTACCCAAAACCTTCCAGAGGGAAAGCTCCAAAGCATTCCTGAGATGGAGGCTCACAAACAGGCACTGCCAAGGACCCTTCTGAGTGTAGCTAAAGGTCAGGCAAAGGCACTGGGGGCCAGCTCAGGCCCTGCCACATCCACAAACCCTTGCAAGAACACCACTGCCCAAGCACATCACTTCCTTCCTCCACACACACAACCTTTTGGTGCCATGTTGCTGGCACAACAGCTGCTACCACCTTGATTAGCAAGGCTGGGCTCTGAGAAAAGCACAGAGCTGTCCTCTCTCTATGTCCAGCTGCAGGTGCCCAATCTAATCACAAAAGTGAATGTTTTGGTCCTTATCTCTGCTGTCCTTCACTTTAGTGCTGTCCAGACTCATTGTGTGGATACATCATCAATAGCACCATCATTTTCTTTTAATGTTGTCCCTGCCCAGCTGCCAGTAAAAGGAAATTCTGAGGAATGAAGTGGTACAAAGCCACCTAAAGGCAGCATCTGAAGGCTGCCACAGTGCAGAGTATCTGAGGGCAGGATCTGGAGGCTGCCAGGGTGCAGAGGCTCTGAAGGCAGGATCTGGAGGCTGCCAGGGTGCAGAGGCTCTGAAGGCAGCTACAGCTGAGGGTTGTCAGAGTGCAAAGCTGCCTTTGATAGCAAAAGTCACACAGAATTTGGTGAGCAAAACCCAAGACTTTTGAGAACTGCTAACATTTTCAGAAGCTTCTCTTTGTGACTGTCCAGCTTGGAACAGCTTAAAGGAGCCCAGACTGAGGTGGAAGGTGATCAGCAGCAGCCACAGCTCAGGTTCTCTTTGGCTCTTTTCATCCCTCTCCTCAGGGCTGATGTTACTCTGTGCTGGCACTGGCTAACAGTTCCCTTTAGCCATAGTTTGGTGCCCACTGCAGGCTGCATTCCCATGCAATAGGAGATCCTGGAGCAAAGAGATCTCATAGCAGCATGCCAGACAGCCTGACACTGGTGGGACACTTCCCAGGCACTTTTTTAGCATCTTCTTAAAACCTTAGTAGTTTATAATCCTCAAGGAAAGAACAAATAACACCCAGACCCCTGACATCAGCCTGACTTTGCCACGCTGGGTTGATAACAGGGAGACCTCCCCTCCCAGCCCAGCTTCCTGGGACACACTGAGAGAAAATAAACCAGGAATCTAATAGCTAATGCTAGGGGTTTTTTCCCCCTTTGGCTTTTCCCAGGAGGACCAGGCAGAAGGAATTCAAATGTTTCAGGCTTAACTCAGAAAGTTCACCCAGCAGATGGTTGGGATCACATGGGCCTGAGCTGTGAGTCAATCAGGGTAGCAGAAAATCTTCTCTGTCTCCAAGCTCAGCTCCCCAGGATACTCAGATGCCTTTGAAACCAGGGCTCATTTAGCTCTTCATTTCTAGTGGTCACCAAGCCTCTGCTGCCCTTCTTTGGGGGACCATATTATGATCCTAACCTGTGAGAGCAGATGGCCACCAAGCCTTTGCTGCCCTTCTTTGGGGGAATGGATTATGATGATTTTCACCTGTGAAAGCAAATGACCACCAAGCCTCTGCTGCCCTTCTTTGGGGGAATGCATTATGATTTTCACCTGTGAAAGCAGATGACCACCAAGCCTCTGGTGCCCTTCTTTGGGGGAATGCATTATGATTTTCACCTGTGAAAGCAGATGACCACCAAGCCTCTGGTGCCCTTCTTTGGGGGAATGCATTATGATTTTCACCTGTGAGGGCAGAGCTGGTTGCAAATAAAGCAGCTTAACAAGGTTGTATCAGAGGAGAGAGCCTTGCTACAGGGGAGGAAGGATGAAGATCTCCATTGCTTCTTGCTAAAGCAGGAGGGACAGCCTGAGGACTCTGGCAGTTTACTGCTCAGCTATTTCAACATAAGACCTTGCATCTTCCTTTCCAGGAACTGCTGCAAGCTTTGTTGTTTGCTTTGGCTTTTCCTTGGCTTTCTGTCTCCTGGAGCTGTAAAGTTTGATGCTGGATCTTCCCTACCTTCCCTGCTGCTGCAAAGTCTTCTGTGTGAGCCAAAGGAATCTCCTCTGCTGCAAGGGCTGTGCTGGTGGCAGAGGTCACCCAGGGTCTTGCACAAGATGTTAACAGTTGCTTCCCTTTGGAGCCTCCTGCCCAGGGTGAGTAAGTTCTCTATCCCTTAGCTGAACTCAGGGGATTTGTGCCTCCCATTTTGTCCTCCACTCCCTCCTGTGACCTATCTGGGTTGTCTTGGGCTCTGACCCACGGTGATTCTGTTGCTCAGTGGCTCGTGTGTGGTGTGCTGAATTCTGCCAGGTCTCAGATGGCTGAAGCAGTGAGTGCTGGAGGTTCTGGGGAAGGGTTGGCTCTGTCTGGCATTGGGAACATGAGAAGACCTCTCCAGGCTTGGGGCTGGTGGCCTCTTGATGTTTTGGAGGAGCAGCCCTGTAAGGATTAACAGGCTGAGGATGGTGTTTGCAGAGCTCCTGGCACAGGAGCACGACGAGAGGCAGTTGGGGCTTCTGGGTGCCGTGAAGGGGTAGTCTGACTTCACAAACACTGCTGTGGTGGCAGCAAATCCTTTGCATGACTTTGTGTAGGCTCTGTAATGTACCAGGAACGCTTCCAAGTCACAGGAGGGCTTCAGCTGAGCAGACATGTCTGGGCACCGTTGCAAAACTAACAGAGAGTTGGGTCTCAAACCTCTCCGAGGTGGCTTGGGAGGATGGTTTTTTTTTTTAACAGCTGGGGAAACTGAGGCTGGGAGCTGCTTGAAGCCACAGAATAGCATTACCTGTGGAATACAGCCCCCCCAGACCCACCCCACCTCCCGCAGACTCTGTTAAAGGCGCTTTAGCTGCCACTCCAGACGCGATGTTTACGACCCCCAGCCCTCCACTTCCACACCGCCTCCAACTCGGTCTCCCCCGCGCTTCAAGTGAGGTGGCTTAAAAATATCCAAGCAGCAGCGCCGGTGCCAAGCCAGAGTCACTAAAAGCATTAAACTTGGTGTAATGAAATAAGGAACAGTCCCAATAAATTCCAGCCCTGGGCTCTCCGAGCTCGGAGCTCTTCGCGGCGCTGCCAAGGCCAAGCCTGGGGGCGGCGGCGGCGGCGCTGGGCGGTGGATGTGGAGGTAAAGGCTGCCCCCCAGCGGCGGCAGCGGAGAAGACACTTGGGAGATCTGACTCAGCATCCCTGAGCCCGGCAGGGTTGGCGTACCAGAGCCGTGTGGCCCCTGCAGAGCTTGCTTGGCGAGCACGGGCTCGGTGCTTCACGTCGGCCTAGCAGCGTGTAAATGGTTTGGGGAGGTTTAGGTTGTGTGTGAGGAATAATTTCTACCTGTTGCCTACAATTACCTGAAGGGAGGTTGTGGAGAGGCTGCTGCTGGGCTCTGCTCACAGGGAATTGGAGACAGAACAAGGGGGAATGGCCTCGAGTTGAGGCTGGAGAGGTTTAGATTGGACATTAGGAAATCTTTTTAGAGAGTGGTCAGGGACTGGAATGAGCTGCCCAGGGAGGTGGTGGAGTCACCCAGCCTGGCTGTGTGTAAGGTTGGTTTGGATGTGGTGCTTGGGGCTGTGGTTTAAGGTGAATCTTGTAGATTTGCTCTAGGTTGGACTTGGTGCTCCTGAGGGGCTTTGCCAACCTGCATGCTTCTCTGATTTCCCCCAAACTCTTGCCAAACCCTCAAACAAGCTGCCCAGGGCAGTGGTGGAGCCCTCATCCCTGGAGGGGTTTCAAAGCTGTGGAGATGTGGTGCTGAGAGAGATGGCTTAGTGGTGACCTGGCAGTGCTGGGCTAAGGGTTGGACTTGATAACATTGAAGGTCTCTTCTAGCCACAATGGTTCTGTGAAACTGATATGTGAAGTGAGATTGTCTTGTTTCCAGCCTCCTCTTGCTTGTCTACCTCCCTGGAGCAGGGAGAATTGTGAGCTGGCTCAAGTCTTGAGCTTCCCCAGCAGATGCTCCCACCACAGGAATGTCAACTTGGCCTCAGGAAACATATTGTGTGTTCTAGCAGCCATGGAGAGAAGGCTTCAGCCTTCCTCACTCTTGTTCCAGTGACATCACAGAGTGGTTATACATGATTTAGGACCAGTGATGGTGCTGTCAGAGAGGCTCCTCAGGCTGCAGCAAGAAGCTGTAGGCACAGATTCAGCAGAGGGTTGAAAACCTTACTCAGCTTCCCCCCCAGCCCTGCTCACATTCCTGCTGTCGTGCTGTGGTTCCTCCTTGTTTGTGTGGGGAGCAGGAACTGGGCCGAGCTGGTGACAGCTCCAGGAGGGAGGGAAGTGAAGGGGCTAAGTGACTCTCAGAGAAAAAGAGCAAGGGGAGAAAAGGCTCTTAAAATCATAGAATGGTAAGGTTGGGAGGGAGCTCAAAGCTCAGCCAGTTCCACCCCCCGGCCATGGGCAGGCACCCCTCCCACTAGCACAACTCACTCAAGGCCTCATCTAACCTCCAGGTTGAACACCTCCCTGGGCAACCTGTGCCAGTGTCTCACCACCCTCACTGCAAACAACTTCCTCCTAACATCCACTTTCAATCTCCCCTCTGACACTTCAAACCCATTCCCCTTGTCCTGCCATTCCCAGCCCTTGGCAATAGTGCCTCCCCAGCCTTCCTGCAGCCCCCTTCAGATCCTGCAAGGCCACTCCAAGCTCTCCTGGAAGCCTTCTCCTCTGCAGGCTGCAGAGCCCCAACTCTCTCAGCCTGTCCTCACAGCAGAACTGCTGCAGCCCTCTCAGCATCTTCCCAGCTGAATTCTCATGGGTCTGACCATGTCAACTGTTTTGGGGAGAGGGAAGAGGATATGATACCTCATCTGCTGTCACTCTGTCAGGGCTCTGCATGTTGTGGACTGGTTTAGGGGTGAGGAGTTGAGGAGGAAACCATCCAGGAGCTGGGCAGCAGTGCTCTGCCATGCTCCAACCACAAGAGTCCCTGCACTTTCTAAATTATTTGGGGGTCTCTCTTCACCAATTACTACCCAAGACTGAGTGGAGGCAGCTACCCAGCACATGTCACTCCACTCCAAGCAGTGGTTTTAATTCATGGCCCTTTCTCCAGCAGCCAGCAGGATGCCTTATTCATCTGCCAGCAGGAGGGCAAAACCCTCTTCCAACTGATTGAAATATTATGCACAGCTTGAATGAATCTTTAAAAGGGAGACAGTAGAAGAAACATGATGTTTGTGAAGTGAGGAGATAAATTAGGCTCAGTGCAGACATGTTATTCCCCAGCCTAGCTGCTTGCTGAATGCTTCCACAGCTACATCCTCCAGAGCTTAACCCAGCAGTAAATGCACAGTCTGAGTTCTTCTCCTGGAGAGAGAGGACTTCATCCTCAGCCCTCTGCTAGCATAGTGGCATCTTGCATGGTGCTCTTTGTGGACTAATGGTGGCTGCTTGCAAACTGGATGGACAGGGAGGGAGAAAGAAGACTCAGGCTTGAGAGGAAGGCCCTGGAGATGCAAAAGTGAAGCCACCTGGTGGCTGAAAGCACCAGCCTCTGTTTTCCAGTATCAGGTCTGTGGTTCCCTCCAGCCACTTCTGCTCAGCAAGATTAAATTTATTTTCATCCTCTTAACTGAACTTTCTTTTAATGGCACTGGGGGTGACAGCCCCCAAAATAGACTTCCCCTGGAGGCTGTCCTGAGTGGCAGTGTGTGGTGTGTCTCCTGATAACCCTTTTTTTTGCCTGCCCTGGTTCTTTATCTCTCTGGTGACAAACAGCTCTCTCTGGACAGCAAGAGGAAATTCCACTCATTGTTTTGCTGCTGCTGAGCTCTGACTACAGGCTCTGCCTCCTGCTTGGTGCAGGGCTGGCAGGCATTTCCTGAAGTGACAATCAGCAAGAGGCTCATGGGTGGAGAGCTTTGTGCCCAGATTCCCAGTTAGGTCCCAGTATGATCTCCCTCCAAGCCTGAGAGCTCAGTTAGGGCTGTGTCAACCTGCTTTGGGGGCAGGTGGAACTGTCAGAACAGACTGAACTACAGGTGGTCATCCTTCTGCTTGAGTTGTGGTGGCACTTGGGACTCCCAGACATGGGATGACAGCTCCCATGCTTGTGCTATAGAGAGGTTGGGCAAAGGGAAGGCAGTGCCAGTGCAGGCAGATGTTTGGACTGAGACTCTCCACCACCCCTCCCAATCCAAGATCATTCTATGCTTGTGTGAAGAAATTTGAGGTTTAAGATCCTGAGGTGGCTTTCCAAGGGCAAAGCCTTGAAAGTGTTTTATTTAGGGCTCCTTTAGACCCTGGAGGATGTTCTGCCTCTTGGGCAGGCACTGGAGTAGCAGTTGGTTGTTTTTTCCTCCCCTAGCACTAACATCCCAAAACAGCTTTACTCAAACCAGGAATCTTTCCCATCTCCTTGCTGCATAGCTGGCTTTGACCTTTCAAATGGATTTCCTCTCTATTTTTGCACAGCACAAACATCTTTCTGCTTCTATTAAGGGCATCTTGGTGCATCTTTCCTCCCAGGGCTGAGAACTTCTAAGCCTTGCAGACCAACAGCACAGCTTTCTAGGGAAGTTACACACAGGGCAACCCTCCAGGAAGCCTATAAAGGAAATGGAGCAGCAGCTATGGGAGGGCTGCTGGTGAGAAAAGCATTTTTACAGTTGGCAGTGGTTATTTTGCAAGGTTTCAGACCCACTACACTCAAAGTACTGGGAGACAGCTGAATTACCTCGAAGGTTTTAGCTGGTGGTCCCAGCACCCCATAGCTCTAGCCACAGTGCAGCCATGGTGAATCATTGTGGTGTGGGATGAGAACAGACATTTCTGTGTTGACCTTTCCATCTAGGAGTGAAGAAGGGTGTAACAGTGGTGCATTGAAGAGGGGAAGGGTTGCAGTGGCTTCAGGCTGGTTTTTAAAGTGCTTTAGTGACATCAGTGCTCATAACATGGCTCTGTACAGCAGTAAATACTTTGTGTCCTGTGGTGCAGATGGCAAATCTGAGATACAGTCACAGAGTGCTAAGGGTTGGAAGGGACTTCTGGAGTTCACCCAGTCCAACCACCCTGCCACAGAAGGGCACCCACAGCAGCTTGCCTGGCAGCACAGTGTCCAGGCAGGGATGGAAGCTCTGCAGAGAAGAAGATTCCACAAACCCCTCTGGGCAGCCTGCTCCAGGGCTCAGCATCCTCACACCAGAGAATTTTTCTCATTTAAGTTGAGGTGAAGCTTCCTGGCTTCTAGTTTGTGCCCATTGCCCTTTGTCCTGTCACTGGGCACCATTGAGAAGAACCTGGCTCCATGCTCTTGCCCTCCACCTCGGTGCTCAGCAAGAGCTGAAGGAAGATCTCCTCTCAGGCTGCTCTGCTCCAGGCTACACAGCCCCAGGGCTCTCAGCCTCTCCTCATAAGAGATGCTTCAGTCCCACCAGCATCCTTGTGGCCCTCTGTTGGACACTGTCCAGTAGTTCCTTGTCCCTCTTGAACTGAGCACAATACTCCAGGTGCAGCTTCACCAGAGTAGAGGGGGAGGAGAACCTTCCCCTTCACCTGCTGGCCACACTCTTCTCCATGCTCCCCCAGGAGACCATTGACCTTCTTTGCCCCTGGGCCCACTGCTGCCTCATGGGCAGCTGCTGTCCACCAGCACTCCCAGGTCCTCTGCAGAGCTACTTTGCAGCACATCATCCCCTAACAAGATGATTAGGGGTTGCCTGGGGCTGAGACCTGAGTGCTTGGTTCCCAGAGCTTGATTTCCACGCTGGAATTATGTCCACTTGCAGAACAGCTTCACCTTGACCTGCCTAATTTTGCCCTTTGAAAACTGCTCAGCCCAGCACCTTTCACCACCAGGAGGAAAAGAGGTGAGCTAAGAGGCATCATTAGGAAGAGCTTCCCCTCAGACTCCCTCTTTCTTTGGTCTGCAACTCCAACCTGATAAATGAACTGATTGGAGAGGGGGAATTAAAAAAAAAAGAGGTGGTGAGGAAGTGGAAATTCACCAGAAAGAGTTACTGAAGCTTCTTGTTGGGTGTGAAACTTCAGTGCTGGAAATGATACATGGAAAATATGCACTCCAGCTCCTCTGCCACTGAGCAGGGCAGGTTTTTGTAGGGGTGTGCCCTTTGCTGGGGGTGAGATGGACAGTTTGGAACTGGTTCTGGTGGGAGGTTCCTGTGCTGTGTTGTTGTTTTAACAAAGCCTCCACGCTTGAAAGGAAAAGACAAATCTGTGCTCGTGCCATGGGACGCATCTAGAGCTGAGGATTTCCTCTCCCCTCCCAGTGGATTGCTCCTCTGCCAGGTGTGAAACCATCAGTGTCTTCTCCATCTCCTCACTGTGGCTCATTTCTGGACAGTTGTCTTCAGACATTTCATCATTTCAGAGTCAGCCAGCCCCTGGCAAAGGGGAGAGAAGAGCATCTGAAGGGTGAGACAGGAATAAGCTGTAGAATTCCTCTTCTCCCTCAGCAGGTCTCTACTTTGCCATGGCTGTTAGGTCCTGTTTTGTTTTTTCCACTTCTCTTTTGGCTTTTTCCCTAAAAGGAATCAAAGGCTTCCACAGGAGGGAAGTTGTCTAACACAGCTCTGAATGCAGCAGAGTGCCCCAAGCTTTGTCTCTTTCAGCTTCCTAAGCATGCTCCACTCCTGGAGAGGTACCAGCCTGAAAGAAAGAATTGGTTCCAAAGTGTTCTGGAGCCAGACTCTGCTCTCATCCAGCACTTTGGCAACCAGAAACATACATTTATTTTGAGGTTTTGGCTCAGAAGGCCCCCAGGTTTCTTTAGCTTTGCCTTCTGTCTCTCCTCTTCATGTTCTCCTTCCAACAGCTGCTTGTCTTTAACATGGCCTGAAGTTTCTCCCCACTTTTCCAGGCTCTTGAAGAGACTTCCATGCCTCTGGGAGCTGAAGTGAGTTGGCCATTCCAACCTAGCAGCTTCATAAAATGTCCCATAGGTATAAAAATGGAAATCCTATGGAATATAGAGAGAGAGAGTGTAGTTAAATAGTGGTCTGGAGATCACTGGTGTCCTGCTTCCTCCTTGATTTGAAGCTTTTGAGAAGAAAAATGTTGCTTTTAGAGCAAAGAAAACCTGCTTTTCTTTTTGTTTTACTAAGTTGTGAATCCTCTCAAGACTGAATTTGTGATGGGGGGGAAATAGGCAGTGCCACAAACCTCTGGAACTACATTTTTGTGTCACTGGTCTCACTAACTTCTGACAGGACAAACCCAGGGTTGTCAAAGCCTTTCTTCTCTTTGGCTTTAGCTTCTCTCTCATTGTGGAGGCAGAAGGCACAGTGAGGAGTCTCCACAGCCACTGTCTTGCTGAAGTTCTGAAAGTCTACTCTGTATTTCCCTTCTTTGGTCTTGGACACGATGGGGGCGAAGCGGTAACCCCAGAGCACCTCCTCTGGGATGTAGGAGGTCCTCACTTGGCAGGTAGCACTGGTGGCTTCCACAGTGCCATCCAAGAAGACCACCAGCTCAAAGTCCTGCTGCAGAATGGTCTCTGCTGCCATGTGGAAGAAGGGACTGCTCTTGTCTATGATGTGGTAAATGGTTAACGGGGAGATGAAGAAGAGATTCTCGTTGCCGGCGTCGACTATAAATTCTATGTTGACCTGGTCCAGGATGATTGTTTCTCCTTCCGGGGTGATGGTGGTCTTCAGAAGCTTGCCATAGATGTGGCTGCCAATCAGCAGGCTCTTCCTGAGGTTTGCCACCCGGATGAGGAGGCAGAGCTTCCCCCCACGTTTGCTGATGACTGCGTTCCTGCTGAAGGTGATGGTCTTGGCCCTGTTCTTGGACCTCGAGATCTTGGCCAGGATGGCGCCGCACATGAAGGAGTTGATGATGACCCCCAGGATGGACTGGAAGATGAGCAGGAAGATGGCAGTGGCACACTGCTCCGTGACGCACCTGAAGCCGTAGCCGATGGTGACCTGAGTCTCCAAGGAGAAGAGGAAGGCCGAGGTGAGGCCGTTGATGTTCTCCACGCATGGAGTGTGGTTGATGGAAGGGTTGAACTCTGGCAGGTCTTTGTGGATGTAAGCCACCACGTACCAGAGCAGGCCGAAGAGAAACCAGCTGCCTAAGAAGGCCGAAATGAAGATGGTCATTTTGTACCTCCACCTGAGGTCCAGGATAGTGGTCCAGATGTCAATCAAGAAGACAAACCTCGACTGCTCCACGTTGCCAAACTCGATGTTGCACCTCCCATCTTTGGAGACCAACCTCGCCCTTCGCCGGCTGCGCTCCCTGAGGTGCCTGCTGAAGCGCTTCCGGAGGTAGCTGAACATTCCCTCTGCTGGTGCTGCTCTGGAGAGCGAGAAACAACAAACCTGGTGGGCAACTGTGATGCTTTGGGACTTCCCTGCCCCACCACACTTTGTACAATCCCCCAGGCTAGACTCAGGCAGCTGGAAGTTAAGGACTGAAGCTCTGTTTACAGCTCAGCACAATGTACAAGCAGAGATACACACAACAGACAGGAATAGTTACAGACATAGACAAGGGAAAGGCAATATAGAAACACAATTCCCCTGCCAGAAATCAGAGACCCCAGGAAGGGCTCCCAACCGCCCTTCCACCTTCTCCCCACCCCTCTGCCTTACCCCAAGGTTTGGCTTATGCACAAGGTGAGTTTGGACGATGGGCCAGGGGGTTAGAAGCAAAGTGTTTAGTGTAGTTACTCAGCAGAGAGGAGAAGGCAAGAGCTAGGCAAGCCTGAGTCTCTTATCTTTGTTTTGTGTTCTTAGTCTTAAACATCTCAGCAAGCCTATGAGTGAAGCAGACATCATCACTGTTTGCTTTTCACAGCCTATAATCTAATTTTCTCCATGAAAATATTCCAATTAGCCTCAAACCAGCACAGTAACACAGCTTTGGGTTATACCTGCAGGCAAGAAGTAAACTCTGATGAGGTTTCGAGACACTTGTGTAGGAAAAAGTGCTGTAATTTGCATATTTTCCCTCAACTGAGAAAATTCCAGTGAGTGTGGGCTGCTTAGTTCCTTGCCTAAGGAGCATTCCAGCCAAAAATAAGCATTTGGGTTTGCTCAGTAGGTTTGAGTCAGTCAACTGTTAATGTTCTCTGCTTAGCTGAGTGAGTGGAGACAGGAGCAGGTAGCTTCATCATAGAACCATAGACTGCACTAGGTTGGAATGGATCTTCAAAGCTCATCTAGTCCAAGTGCCCTGCAGTCAGCAGGGAGGTCCCCACCTAGATCAGGCTGTGCAGAGTTCCATCAAGCCTGGCTCTGTGGTCATTTACTGCAGTGACTTTACTGGGAAGAGCAATGCAGCAGAGGGTGGCATTGAAGCAACCCTTAGGAATACTTTAGAGGCAAACTGAAGATGAATCACAGAATTAATTAGGTTGGAAAAGATCTTCAAGATCACTGAGTCCAACCTGGCACCTACTAACGAACTAAGCCATGGCACAAAGTGCCTCATGCAGCCTCCTCTCAAACACCTCCAGGGATGGCAACTCCACCAGCTCCCTGGGCAGCCCATCCCAATGCCAATCTCTCTGTGAAGAACTTCATCCTAACATCCAGCCTGAACCTGCCCTGGCACAGCTTGAGGCTGTGTCCTCTTGTTCTGTCCCT
>VWYK01060318.1:0-13179 GCA_013399775.1 Semnornis frantzii | reverse complement strand
TTCTCTTCCTGCCTCTTTAAACCTCCTGTGCCCCCCTCAGAGGTTGTTTTACAAACCCTACCTAAGCTACCCCCAAGCAGATAAAAGAGGCAGCAAAACTACATCCTTCCCCAGGCAGCACAACAAAAGAATTCTCCCTTCAACAAATCTCTTTGGCTCCCACACACAACTGAAGTCTGTTGATTTGCTTCAGTGGGAGAAGAAGGGGGGGGAAAAAAATCCCTCCTGCATCAGCCTGCTGTGAGCACATCAGAGAGTGCCTGGAGGAGATTATGTAAAGGCAGTTATGTAATGCAGCACTTAAAGTCCTTTCAGTTCAAATCAGCAAAGGTAACCCAGCTGCATCTTAGCTAATATTTACCAGGATATGCTTCCTGTCGGGCTCCAACCCACCCAATATTGCTGTCTCATGTGAAATGCTGTGCTGCAGGGCTTAGCAGAGCTCTTGCTGCTGTTCCCCAGGCATAATAATTTGTTTAGAGGAGGTGGGGTCTTAAACCAGGGCCATGGAGTCCAAATGACTCTGGGAATAAAGATGGCATGTCAAGGTTAGCCAGGAAAAGGAGTCTCCACTTCCCCATTCCAGGCTTGTGGTCCACAGCAAGCAGAAAGTCTTTGTTTCAGTGGTGCTCAGTGACAGGCACAAACTGCACCCCAGGGAGGTCCATCCAGAGGGGAGGAGGAGCATCCTTACTGGGAGGCTGTGGAGTCTCCTCTGGAGTCATTCAAAACCCTTCTGGATGTTGTGATCCTGGGAAGCCTGCTCTGGGTGAGCCTGCTTAGGCAGGAGGGTTGGGTTGGATCATCTCCAGAGGTCCCTTCCAACCTCTCTCACTCTGTGATTCTCAAGTCCCTCATCCAACTCATCTCTCAGTCCCTCCACCCAAAGCACCTGACCAGTGCCCACCAATTCAGTTCTCAACAGCTGCCTTCCTGCAGCTCTGAGCTCCTGCAAGTCTCCAACAACAACCATTCCATTCCTGATGGCTACATACCAGCTGGAGCTCCTCTGCTCACCCACAACTCTCCCTGAGTGCTTCTCTTGGCTCTCACTTGCTTTCAGTTACTCTGAGAGGGGACAAGCCCAGGACCAGATACTTCAGTGGCTCTGTGGGCAAGTCCTCCACGTGAGGCCAGGGAAAAGGCTTTAATCCCAGCCACGTGCAGCTCCTCAGGAGATCAGCCAGGGAAAGGGTTTAATGTTTGATGGGGGCCTGACAAGAACAAGGTTCTGTCACCTGCTGTTTCACTCCACTTCTGATACCATGCCTGCTTTTTTTTCCCCCTCTAGCTCTATGTGAGCAAAGCTGGGAGGGCCAAAACATGAGGGAGAGAGACAGAGAGGAATGAAAAGCAGCCCACCAACCCCCCAGCTTTTGTTGGAAATACATCTTTGTTAGGGATTGAGATGAAGTTCTAAGGAGCTTAGGGAGAAGAAAGGGGATACAGAGCTAAAGGTTTAATTTTTTTTTTTCTTCAGTCCTGTTCAGGTCTTTTCAAAACTCAGATCTTCTTTCAGCCCTTTCTTTGGGATGAGCTGTCTCAGAACAAAGTGTGTGGAACATCCAATCCCTAATACCTCCTAAAACCCCTCTTTTATTTTATTAGGAAAGCAAACTAAAACCCTCAGTCTTGTGGCTTATTATCTGCTGGCTGCTTTGCTACCAAGACCTTTGGTTAGTACAGCTCATTTGCTCCTCACTAGCTGCCCTGGGGACAGCAGGAATGTGCCTGTGGGGAGGGGATGAGGGTTCCAGCATCCTGTCTGTCTGCTTAGTTCAGAGTCAAAGACTGCTCAAGTAGAGCTGGGCCTCTACTGAATCAATTGTGAGTACAGCAAGGATATAAGCTTGCCTGAAGTCCCCTGTTAGCCCCAGATTCTGGGTTCCATCATCTTCCATACCAACTTTATGTCTTTGGACACCGTAGCAAAGGGACCAGACCTGCTGGCACTGGCAAACTTTCTCCTTGGACCTGAAGTGTAAGGTCCTGCACCTGGGTAGGCACAATGCCAAGCACAGCTCCAGGCTGGGTGGGGAATGGCTGAGAGCAGCCCTGAGGAACAGGCCCTGGGGGTGTGGGGTGAGGAAAAGCTCAACCTGAGGCTGCAGTGTGAGTGCAGCCCAGACAGCAACTGTGTGCTGGGCTGCAGCAAGAGCAGTGTGGGCAGCAGGGCAAGGGAGGGGATTCTGCCCCTTGGCTCTGCTCTCCTCAGACCCCAGCTGCAGTCCTGGGTGCAGTTCTGGAGCCCCCAGCACAGGAAGGACATGGAAGTGTTGGAGCCAGTGCAGAGGAGGCCAGCAAGATGCTGAGAGGGCTGCAGCAGCTCTGCTGTGAGGACAGGCTGAGAGAGTTGGGGCTCTGCAGCCTGCAGAGGAGAAGGCTTCCAGGAGAGCTTGGAGTGGCCTTGCAGGATCTGAAGGGGGCTGCAGGAAGGCTGTGGAGGGACTATTGCCAAGGGCTGGGAATGGCAGGACAAGGGGAATGGGTTTGGAGTGTCAGAGGGGAGATTGAAAGTGGATGTTAGGAGGAAGTTGTTTGCAGTGAGGGTGGTGAGACACTGGCACAGGTTGCCCAGGGAGGTTGTGGCTGCTCCCTCCCTGGAGGGGTTCAAGGCCAGGCTGGAGGAGGCCTTGAGTGACCTGTGCTAGTGGGAGGTGTCCCTGCCTATGGCAGGGGGTTGGAACTGGCTGATCCTTGAGGTCCCTTCCAACCTTACCACTCTGATTCCAACCAAAACAATTCTGTGAGCTATGCAGGCATGTTGGGCACCTTGCTCTGGAGAGCAGAGAAGTGGGAGGCAAAAGACAGGTTTTGCCTGGTTGCTTTTCCTCTCCATCCCCTGAAGAAGCTGCTGCAGTGTCAATGTGTCAGGAGGTCTACAGTAGGTTCTCACCTGGATGGCTGCTGGCAGCTGTCTGTAAGCAGAGCTGTGCTGCAGCACAAGGTGGGAAGGGGAGGCAGTGCTGCCTGAACACCTCCCATGAAAGTCACCAGGTGAATGGACAGAGTCATGTGAGCCACTTTTGCCTGTCCTCTCATTTTGTTTTCCCTTGCTGAAGCCTTTAAGAGGTTCAATCATTAACTCATGATTTATTCTCGGGGCTTGGCAATGTCAAACCTCAGGCACCAGCACAGTGTGGGGCAAGGACTTGCTCTGGAAGCCCCAAAGGCTGAGCCACCAGTCCAGGCAAAACCTCCAGTGGAGAGAGATGGTTCTGAGACTGCTCTGGCATCTAACCCCAAAGTATCTCAGTGCTCAGCATCACCTTGGTGTGCAGAAGCTCCCATCCCTGTGTGCTCTCCTTTCCTAAGTGCTGGTGAATTTACACCAGGAGTGGCTTCTGCCACCCTACCAAGAACCCAGCTCTGGGTGTGAGGAAGATTACTGAGAGCAGACACTCAGCACTGTTACAATAGCTTGAAATGTGGTTGAGAAAAGGTTTCTTCCTTACTCAGTGCCCAAGAAGAGCATGGAGATGTATCTGCTGTCCTCTGGAGGTGCTAAAGGAACAAAATTGATCCAAGGGGATCCTGGGAGGCATTAAGCAGAGTGTGTCCAGCAGATGGAGGGAGGTTCTCTTTCCCCCTCTACTCTGCCCTGGTGAGACCTCATCTTCAGTACTGCCTTCAGTTTTGGGCTCCCCAGATGAAGAGGGACAGAGATCTGCTGGAGAGAGTCCAGTTGAGGGCTATGAGGATGCTGAGGGCACTGAGCACTGCCTGGTGAGGAGAGGCTGAGGGACCTGGGGCTGCTTAGTCTGGAGAAGAGAAGACTGAGAGGGGATTTAGTACTACCTGAGGGCTGGGGGTCAGGCTCTGCTCACTGCTGCCTGGGATAGGATAAGCAGCAATGGATGGAAGCTGCAGCACAGGAGGTTCCAGCTCAACACAAGGGGCAACTTCTTGCCTGGAAGGGTCCCAGAGCCCTGGCACAGGCTGCTCGGAGAGGTTGTGGAGTCTCCCTCTCTGGAGCATTTCCAGGCCTGTCTGGATGTGTTCTGTGTGCCCTGAGCTAATTGTCTGGTCCTGCTCTGGCAGGGGGTTTGGGCTGGATGATCTCTTTGGGTCCCTTCCAACCCCTGGCATCCTGTGAGCCTGTGAAAGGCTGCTTTGGTGTAAGCTCTTCTCACAGGAGATGACAGGGAGTAGTTAATTTCAACTTCAGGAGGTTCTCAAATGCTGGAGAGCCTCTCCAGAGAGGCAGCTCAATCCTCATCCCTGGAGGTGTTTAAGAGGCAGAGATGTGGTGCTGAGGGACATGGCTTAGCACCCAGCCTTGGCAGAGCCAGAGAACAGTTGGACTGGATGAGCCAAAAGGTCTTTTCCCACCAAAACACCCCTGTGATCCTATGCTAACATTCCACCAGCAGAGCTTTCCCTGCTCCAATCCTTCAGTTCCTTTTCTGTCCCTAATTATTTATCCCAGTGTAATTGACTTGCTAAGCCATTCTTGGCTTTCAGTGTGCACTGAGTGAATTATTGACCCATCACATGGGGCAGGGATGTGAGGAGAGGTCTGAACAGGCTGGGTGCAAAGCAGCTGCTTTGCATTCTTAGTGGCAAGTGGAAACCATTAATAACTGTGCTGCTCCATGCAGGCTGAGCCTGCATCAGTTTAGGCTGCCATGCATATGGCTGGGTTCATCCTGAGTGCAATTTGAAATTCATTGGGCATGGGCTTCATCTCCTCATGCTACTTTAAAATCCCTCCTGCCTTGAGATGGGCAATGCTAATTCCAGACTCGATGGCTGATTTGAGATGTTCTGTCTGAAAAAGCCAATTTAATTAAATCAGCTTATTAGTGAGGTCAGAGATCAGCCCTCAGCACACTCTCTTTCCTGAGATTTCAGAGGAAAAAGTGATCTTAATGAGCATGTTTGGTGTCAAACCATGAGGAAACTGATCCACCCTAAGAAGGAGAGTTCTGGCTGTGGAACTTAGGAAGGAGTCCCCCGAAAGTCCAAATACCTGAGCCCACTTCCTGGCTTCTCACACTTTTGTGTGTGCTTGTGGGTCAAATGCTCTGCTCTTTGTGCCTGTTTCCTTAGAATCATAGAATCAGGCAGGGTTGGAAGGGACCACAAGGAGCAGCCAGTTCCAGCCCCCCTGCCATACCCAGGGACACCTCACACCAGTTCAGGCTGCCCACAGCCTCACCCAGCCTGGCCTTAACCACCTCCAGGGGTGAGGCTTCCACCACCTCCCTCGGCAACGCCTGCCAGGCTCTCACCACCCTCATGCTGAACAACTCCTTCCTGACGTCCAGCCTGAATCTCCCCATTTCCAGCTTTCTTCCATCCCCTCCTATCCCTACCTGCCTTCCTTGTCTGCTTGTAAGATGGAATTGAAACCAAGAATGTTGTGTGGATAAATCAGTGACCACAAAAAGCTTTGGGACCTCTTGAATGAGCTGCTAGAGCCTGGCAGCTCATGGCAGTCAGGATTCCAGTGGAGCTCAGGTTTTAGGAGAACATAAAGGTGCCAGTTTGCTCTCTTGGCAGAAGTCTGTTTGTTGCCTAAGGAGGAAAGCTTCATGTGCATAATATCTTAATGTTCCCAGCAAGAAGTGAAGCAGAGGGGACTATGCTCTGTCTTTTTTTGGATGGGCAGATATTCTGTGTTCAGCTTTGGGGCTTTTACTACAAGAAGGACATTGAGATGCTGGAGAGGTCCAGAGAAAGGCAACAAAGCTGAGGAAGGGTCTGGAGAACAGGGCTGGGGAGGAGCAGCTGAGGGGAGTGAAGTTTAGCCTGGAGAAGAGGAGGCTGAGGGGAGCTCTCTACAGCTCCTCAAAAGAAGGCTGGATTGAGGTGAAGATTGGTCTCTTCTCTCTAGGAACAAGTGGTGGAACAAGAGGAGATGGCCTGAAGCTGCACCAGGGGAAGTTCTGCTTGGATATTAGCAAAGAGTCTGCTTTCCTCAAAGAGGGATTGGCACAGGCTGCCCAGGGAGGTGGTGGAGTCCCCATCCCTGGAGGTGTTCCAGAATCGTGTGGCCATGGGCTGGTGGCTGTGGTGGTGTTGGGGCAATAATTGGACTTGATGGTCTTAGAAATCTTTTCCAGCTAAAATAATTCTGTGAACCAACCTGCAGATTGAAGTCTGAAGTTCAGACTTCTTATGAACTCCTGCACTGTGCAAGTCTTTGTATTTCAATCACTTCCTCACCCATTGCCTTGTGGCTCTTTATGGCTGCTCCTTCCCTGGAGGTGCTCAAGGCCAGGCTGGAGGAGGCCTTGAGTGACCTGTGCTAGTGGGAGGTGTCCCTGCCTATGGCAGGGGACTGGAACTGGCTGATCCTTGAGGTCCCTTCCAACCTTCCCATGCTGTGATTCTCCAGCCCTTGATGCACTTCCTGCAGCAGCTGCTTATGTTCCAGGCAAAGCCAGGCAGAAAAGCAGGGAGGAGGATGTTGAATTCTGAGCTACCTTTTGAAACAGCTGATGGGGCTCATTTCCAGTGGAAAATAGTTTAATCTCCACAGGCATCTCACATCTTTCCCCTTCATTCAGGAGCTTGGTTTGTTGGATGCTGCTGATTCACTCCACCAGCCTGAGGGAACTCACTGAAGTGCTCACTTCAGCTGCCCCTGCAACTGTCCAGAACTCCTCTCAGCCATCAGAATCTGGCATCTCAAGGTGAATTGCTTCCATCCAATTACTCCTCCTGAATGTATCTCTAGCTTCAGCTACCACAAATCCTATTTTCAGCTGTTTGTGCTTTCTGGTAAGTGCTTAATTTAAACCTGCCACTGAATTCCTTCCAAAAGAGAGGCTCTTGTGTGAATAGTTAGGGACAGAAAAGGCACTGAAGGGTTGGGGTAGGGAAAGCTCTACTGGTGAAATGTTAGCATAGGATCACAGGGGTGTTTTGGTGGGATCAGCCAGCCTCTGACTCTGCCAAGGCTGGTGCTAAGCCATGCCCCTCAGCACCACATCTCTGTGGCTTTCTCTTGCACTGGCTGCTCTAGTTCAGAATTCACTTAGCTCCAGAAGCCATTTCTGATTTGAGAGTCGTAGTAAAGTGCACTAAACCCTGTGAAGGATTTGCTCTCACCTCATGCTGCCTCTCAAACTGCCAGAAAAGCCAAGGCAGCTAATTTAAGAGAGGCACTGGAGGGTATATGAGGGATGGAGGAGCTGGTCTTCACCTTCACTTGCTCACCACCAGGCTGTCTGGCCAAGCTGGGTGCCAACAGCAGAGTCACAGAAGCATTTTGGTTGGAAAATGCTTCCAGGATTGAGTGCAAGCATTAGACCCAACCTCCAAACTCCAGGTGAATATGGAAGTAGATGACCTTCCTTGCCTCACCTCTGGATGTCAGCAGACAGAGTGGGTGTTCAGATCTCAGCAGCTCCATCCCACATGCAAGTGCCACTTGTTTAAGTGCCTCAGTTTGGGAGAGAGAAATTCCTAATGCTTCAAAGAGCTTTTTAACCATTCTGTGGTTCTCTGTCTCCATCTCTCCCCACGGCATGGGAAGTAGCTTGAGAGAGTTTAGCAAACCTGGAGCCACCTGGGATTGCTTTGCATGTCTCATGGAATGGTGCAGGAAAAGAAAACCCTACTCTGATGTGCAAACCTTGTGTGGTGCAATGGGGGAATGAATGGAACCACCTTAGCTCTGTGAGGACTCAGCATGGACTGTGCAAACTTGCCAGCCTGAGGGGGCTCTAAGTGACCTGTTCTGTAGAAAGGACTTGTGGAAAAGTTCTGTAGGTAGGACTCTGGGAGGGGAGCTACCTCTGAAGTCCAAAGCTCCCTTTCTCCAGCAGGCAGGGTGAGCTGCAGTCCTTCCCCACAGACACCTCAGGGTTTGTAGTGCTTCTGCTGTCTTTTGGTGGGTTGTGCTGCTGAGGGGGTGGGCAACTGGCACTGCAGCAGCCACTGGGCTTGGAAGGGCCTCCTGTGTCAAGTTCCCTTCACTCCCATTGTAGCCCAGAGACCACAGGATGTCCTTAGGTGAGCTGATGTAGTAGCTTTTGGCAGCAGGATGCTCTGAGCTCCACGGCTGGAAAACGCTTTCCTCATAACCCACCCCCCTTCAGTAACCACCCATGTCCCTAGAATCTCACCACCCACCCCAAAATGTTCCCACTTACCAGCTGCAGGGCTTGGTCCACAGAACTTCTGCCACCAAATGTGACCTCCCAGAGCTCTGCTCCCTGTTACATTTCTCCTGAAAGAGCCAAGGGCAAACAACAGATCTGGATGGAGCTGGAAACCAGCAAGAAACTCAGTGGAAGGAAATGAGGCATGAGAGCCTCTTGCCACCACCTTGTCTTGCCACCACCTCCCAGCCCCCTTCTCCCAAGCACCCAAATACAAATCCATGATTAAGACTTAGTGCCCTTTGCCCTTGTCCTTCCCCACTCCACACAGCACTCCCACATTGCAGGGCTGTGTTTCCACATCCCTGCCAGCTGTCTGCTTTTCAACCCAAAAGCCCAGTCCAGCAGTCCCCATGTCCTCTTCTCCTTCATCCCAAGGGTAGACCTCCTCAGTTGTGCGTTTTGAGCTTCTCTGTCCTCAGTCAGCAGCCAAATGGGGTCAGACCCCAGCAGCTTGGCTTGTGCTGGTGTGCACAAGAGCAAGCTGTGTTTAATCAGATGCCCTGGCATGTGCTGAGGCTCCTGTGCATGGCAGCAGGGAGTGTTTGCTGCTGCTGACACTGCCCAGCACGAGGCAGGCGTTTGCAGGTCTGTGTGGGGCATGTACCACTGCTCAGAAGGTTCTGGTGGAATTAGGCATTAGCTGGAAGGATCAGGCCCTGGGAATTGCTGTGACTGTGTTAAAACTGAGCTGGTCAGTCCCTGTTGTATGTGTGCAGTCAGATGTGGGGACCCCATCACAACTAAAAAGACATTGAGGGGGCTGGAGAAGGTCCAGAGAAGGGCAACAAATCTGGGGAAAGGTCTGGAGAACAGGGCTGGGGAGGAGCAGCTGAGGGGGCTGGGGGTCTGCAGCCTGGGGGAGGAGGCTGAGGGGAGACCTCCTTGCTCTCTACAGCTCCCTGAAAGGAGGTTGGAGTGAGGTGGGGGTTGGCTGCTGCTTCCCAGTAACAAGTGAAAGGATGAGAGGAACAAGCACCAGGCTGCACCAGAGGAGGTTAAGGTCAAAGATCAGAAGAAACTTCTTCCCTGAAAGGGTTCTCAAAGGCTGAAACAGGCTGCCCAGGGAGGAGGCTGAATGCCCATCCCTGGAGGGGTTTAGAAGCTGCAGAGATGTGGTGCTGAGGGCCATGATTTGGCACCAGAGTCAGAGAGTGTTTGGTCTTGATGCTCTTAAAGGTCTTTTCCAAGCACAACCAAGTTATGGCTCTATGCCTGCAGTCAGCCACAAGGAAGCTGCATGTCCTGGCTCTCAGCAAGGCGCTGGGACCCCATGGTTGTAACACCTGTTGGCAGTTGGTGACCAAAACTCTTCTGTGCTCCACTTACTGGGCTTTTAAAACAGGATTTAAGATGAGAGAGGCAGTTATCAGCCCAACACCTATGGAAAAAGGCTGTGGCATAGGAAACAGAGGCCAGCAGCAGAGAAAGGGCACCTGTTACTTTCTGATCACTGAAACCATGACTTCATTTTCACCATCTGAGTCTCTCACAGGGGCTTGGTTTTTTTCCACCCCACTCATCTTTGGCAGCAAAGTCACATCATGCAGAAAATCAGTTTAAGTCAAGGCTCTTCTGGTGTCTTCCCTCAAATGTTTTCAGAGCACATTGCTAATAATTCATTAAAGGGGCACTGCCAACTGGAACACTTTTAATTACCACTCTCTGACAAGTCAACCCTTGAGTGGTGTGCTCTGGTTTTTAAACTTATTGCCAGCACATACACAGAGAAATTCTTTTTTATCCTCCTTTTTCTCCCTCCTGATGTTTATGCAGGTTGAGGAGAGACATTGACTGTTGAGATGAAGGAAGCAAAGCTTGCACTAAATGGTGTCAGACCCAAAATAGAAGAGAGTTTCAGGGTTGGTTATTCTCTTTAACAGCACCTTGGAGGAACTTGTTGCTGCGTGGGCTTTGAGCACCTCGGAGCATCTGAAGGTAGAGAAGTGCTCTGTGCAGGGCCCTGCTGTGGAACTGAAACAAGTTGGGCTGGAGGTATAGCTGTGAAAATCATTAGCAGCCTCTTGCTAGCTGTCTGGGTGTGCTTATTTAGCCTTCAAGCAGCTACAAGGTGAAGACAGGCTGGCTGCTGCTACTGCAAGGTTCAAACAGCAGCAGTGGCACTCAGCACACCACAGCTAGCATGCAGTGAACTTGTATCAGCTCATCCCCTCTAGTTTGTTTCCTTAGAGTCCCAGCATGGTGAGGGTTGGAAGAGATCTCTGGGGGATCATCCATTCCAAGCTCCCTCAGGCACCCACAGCAGCTTGCCCAGGACCACAATGTCCAGGTGGGTTTGGAAGCTCTCCAGAGGAGGAGACTCCACAACCTCTCTGGGCAGCCTGCTCCAGGGCTCTGCCATCTTTGAAGCAAAGAATTTGCTCCCCCTATCCAGAAGGAACCTCCTGGGTTCCAGTTTGTGCCCACTGTACCTTCTCCTGTGGCTGGGCACCACTTGAAAGAGTTCAGCCCCATCCTCTTGCCCCCTGAAGGCCCTTCAGCTCTTGCTAAGCATGGATCAGGTCTCCTCTGGGGCTGTTCTTCTCCAGGCTGAGCAGCCTCAAGGCTCTCAGATTTTCCCTTGCATTTCAAGCCCCTTTCAGCTCCCTGTCACTGTCAGAAACACCACTCAGCACCCCTAGAGAAAAGGGAT
The DNA here is from genome assembly GCA_013399775.1 of Semnornis frantzii. Classification (NCBI taxonomy): domain Eukaryota; kingdom Metazoa; phylum Chordata; class Aves; order Piciformes; family Ramphastidae; genus Semnornis; species Semnornis frantzii. Next base: position 2,412 of record VWYK01060318.1, on the reverse strand, counting down.
GCCTCAACTGCCATCTTCTACCTTCTGATCTGGGGTGACTACTGTAGAAGCAGAAGTCTTCCAAAGGCTCTCCTGTTCTACAGGAGCAGAAACTGAGGCACAGAACCATCAAGAGGGTTGCCAAAGGCAAGGTAAGGCAGAGAGTAGAACCCAGACTCCCTGATCACCAAAGGAAGGACCCTCTGGGTCCCTTGCTGTGGTTATCAGGGGGCAGTTTTGTGCAAGGAGACAGAAGGGACAGTGCTGGGAATAGCCATGGGTTTCTAAGTCAGCTATCAGGAGAACAGGATGGAACTGAGCCTCTTACCTTGTGTCTCAGGTGACTGCAGAGGGGAGGTGAGAGAAGCAGCTGCCCAGCTTCGTGTCCCCCAGACCACACAATTTCCACAGTGCTTCTGTCCCAAAGGAAGAGAGCCCAAGGCCCTCTTTGTCTTTTATGGGTGGCTGTGTCAGCTCAGACTGGTTGCCAGCTCATCTATATGCAATGACTCATTAACATTGCAGCTCGGGATGTGAGAGGCAGAGGAATGGCTGCTGGATGGACTAAACACCCAGCAGAAAGCAGTGCAGCACTGCCTGAAGGAGCTGATGTTGCTCTTAATGTCACCCTCTGAGTCTCTTGTCCCTTCCCACCAGCAGGACCACAACATAACCTTGGCTGCTTGTGAGCATCAGGCCTTTCTTTGCATACAGGGTGTGCTTTTGGAAAGAACCAGATGCCTTCTGACACCTCCCATGCCCTGCAGAACCCTGTGCAGTTGGGTTTGCTTGCTCTGTGCCATGTTAGACCCTGTGCCATTGCCCAAATTCCTGCCTAGGCTTTGCTTCTTAGAGCTTAGCTGAAGCTTGGAGCCCATCTGAACTCTTTGCAGAGGACTGACTGCAGGAGGTAACTCATTGCTGTTACTCTCTCTGCATTGCTGTCCTCTCACAGCTCAGAGGTGTGCACTGCTGTGCTTNAATATCCATAATCAGTCAACCCCAAACTATGGAAATGGAGGCTGTTGTTTAAGTGATTATTTTATCCAGTTAGGATAATATTGAACCCATAACTAAGGGATTAAATCCCATTTTCAGGAGTGATCTCAGAGTGTCTGCAGCTCTCCTGGCTCGCATCAGCCCTTTGGCAGCAGCTGGGCTGGGGGATCTTAGAAGTCTTCTCCCACCCCAATGGTTCTATGATTCCATTCTGTGTTCCCATTTTATTATTCTGTTTCCTGTGCTTGCTTCATTGCTTTCCTGGACATACAGGAAGGCTGGAGAGGGACTGTTGACAAGGTCTTGTAACGCGAGGCCAAGGGGCAATGGGTTTGAAGGGGCAGAGGAGAGATTGAAAGTGGATGTTAGGAGGAAGTTGTTGGCAGTGAGAGTGGTGAGACACTGGCACAGGTTGCCCAGGGAGGTTGTGGAGCACAGAATGGGATCTTTGATCACCTTCTGTGCTCCACAACCTCCCAGGAGGTGTTCAAAGCCAGGTTGGAGGAGACTTTGAGTCACCTGTGCTAGTGGGGAGTGTCCTATGGTAGGGGATTGGAACTGGCTGATCTTTGAGATCCCTTCCAACCTTACCATTCTATGATTGGAAGGCAGTTCTAAGGTCTCCTTGGAGTCTTCTGCAGGATGCACACCCTCAGCTCCCTCAACCTGTCCTCATAGCAGAGCTGCTCCAACTTTTGGACCATCTTTGTGGCCCTCCCCTGGACTTGCTCCAACAGCTCCATGTCCTTCTTATGCTGGGGATGTCAGAACTGGGTGCACAGTTGAACGTTTAAAGGGGTTTAGTTCTGTTAAACATTACCCCCAAAGTGGAGAAGTTAACATCCTTTGGGCTTCCTTTCATTTTTCCTCTTCAATGTGTCAGAAGAATGCACTAAGCAAGAGCAGCTCCCCCCAAAACTCCTCAGCTGAATTTCAATCACAGCCTTTAGAAGCACTGTAATTAACCATTTTACCCAGTCTGAAGCCAGAAAATTCTTTCTATATTTGGCATGCAGGAGGGGGGGAAAGAAAAAATAGCAGAGCAGGAGGAGGGAAGCAAATGACCTAGATTTTCACAAGTGACAAATGACTCCTAGGTGCTCGGAGATGCCTTAAACGGCAGCGATTGGCACAAAATGATTTCTCTTCCTTGTCTCTTGTGTTAAATATCCATAATCAGTCAACCCCAAACTATGGAAATGGAGGCTGTTGTTTAAGTGATTATTTTATCCAGTTAGGATAATATTGAACCCATAACTAAGGGATTAAATCCCATTTTCAGGAGTGATCTCAGAGTGTCTGCAGCTCTCCTGGCTCGCATCAGCCCTTTGGCAGCAGCTGGGCTGGGGGATCTTAGAGGTCTTCTCCCACCCCAATGGTTCTATGATTCCATTCTGTGTTCCCATTTTATTATTCTGTTTCCTGTGCTTGCTT
>VWYK01060309.1:0-12376 GCA_013399775.1 Semnornis frantzii | reverse complement strand
TTTTTTTTTTTTTTCTGGTGAAGAACTGGTTCATGTTCAAAAGCTATTTTCAGCATTGTGATGCTAGCTATGGGAATATGTTTGGATAAGCCTATCATGTATAGCTTCATTCCTGTCCGTTTGTTATGCTTTCATGTCTCTGCCATCAAATGCCTGATAATATCTCATCAACAGGCAAAAAAAGTAAAGGTGCGCATACATCAGCTGTGTTAAAATTCCTTGTCTAGAAAAGCTGTGGTCTTAATCAGTGTTATCCTGTGGAACTGAGATCTTGGAGTACTTCTGCATGGAAGCACTGTGACAAAACAGAGCCCTATCGTCTATCACCTGCTTTCTCTCATCTGTGCCTGTAGTTTTTGTGGGTGTTTGCTGAGGCTGTGTGTGCTTACAGTAGGAGAGAAATGTCCATTAGTGGGATCATGGGAGGCTGTCCTCTCTCATAGCCCATCCAGAGCAGAGCTGTTGATCATGCTAGTTCAGAATCCTCATGGCTTTGTTTGAGGCTTGGAAACCTGTGAAGACGGAAAACCCAGAGCCTCTTTAGCCTCTCTTCAAGTGCTGCAACCTCCCTGTTGCAACCTTTTCCTGAGTGCTTACCTTCAGCATCCATATGTACTTTCCCACTGCATCAGTTGATACTGTTAGAAAGGTGCCACAGTGAGCATAAGCACTTCATGGGTCTTCCAAGGACTTCATTAAGGAGTGGGATTTCATAGAATGGTTTAGGTTGGAAGGGACCTCAAAGATCATCCAGTTCCAACCCCCTGCCATAGGCAGGGACACCTCCCACTAGCACAGGTCATTCAAGGCCTCCTCCAACCTGGCCTTCAACACCTCCAGGGAGGGAGCAGCCACAACCTCCCTGGGCAACCTGTACCAGTGTCTCACCACCCTCACTGTAAAGAGCTTCCTCCTAACATCCAGTTTCAATCTCCCCTCTGCCAGTTTAAACCCATTGCCCCTTGTCCTGTCATTGCAAGACCTTGTCAATAGTCCCTCCCCAGCCTTCCTGGAGCCCCCTTGAGATACTGGAATGCTCCTCTAAGGTCTCCTTGAAGCCTTCTCTTCTCCAGGCTGCAAAGCCCCAACTCTCTCAGCCTGTCCTCATAGCAGAGCTACTGCAGCCCTCTGAGCATCTTGGTGACCTCCTCTGGACCTGCTCCAACACTTCCATGTCCTTCCTGTGCTGGGGGCTCCAGAACTGTACACAGGACTCCAGTTGTGAATTACACAGTACTTCATAATTGCTTCTGACTCTAACTCCTGGTTTTCCACCCACTTTTAACTACCTTTGGTTTTAATTGGTTTTGTTTAAAATATTGATTTAACAATTCAGATCTATGAAAGAGTTTTGACATTTTTAGGTAAAGATGATGAAAATGGTTTGTGGAGGAGAGAGGAAAACACTGCTTCACCTTCCAAACCAAACCAAAACAAAGCCAGAGAAAGCAAACTTATTACCTTTCAAAAAAATCCCTGCTGCCTCTGCATTTGATGGAGATTAAATTGCAAAATTTAACATAGGAATAGCACTCAGTGAGGAGAACTGGGTTTGAGTTTTCCACTCAGGAACTGGTTTTGATTGAAATAAGAGACTGCAAATTCACATGGTGCATACAAGTGGTGTAATTTGGTCCCATTTTCTTCTTAAAGGCAGATGGTTAAGGAAAGCTCTTTATAGGCTGAGTTTTCCTGCCATACATGGCTATACAAACGGAGAGAACAGCAGGGCACTGCTCTCTGCATTCCCAGAAGGACCCATGGCTGCACAGCTCCTTTCCCTCTTGCACACAATGTGTCTCTGGAAGCTCAGCAGGGACTACTTGTGTAGGGCTATGTGTGACTTGTCCCATCTTGTGTGGAAAAAAGACACAAACTCAGCACACAGGAGTGTTCCACACAAAGCATTGGGGTGTTTGGCAGGGCTCAGAGCACAGTGAGTAAGGCAAACAACATGAGATGTCATGGCAGTTCCTGCCAAGCCAAGGGATGTTGTTTTGCATGCAAGCCATTGTACACCTTTGGTGGCTCAGCACAGGAGAACGAGCTCAGTGTCTGGGGTGGGGGGGGTCTGTCAGGGCAAGAGTTCCTTGGAATCAGACACTGCTATCCTTTGGATCCAAGGTATGGCTGCTCAAGTTCCATTTGAAAGCTTTAAATCCCTTGCAATAAAAAAAAAAAAATAGATGGAAAGCATGAAATTAAAGGCACATTCCATATTTGTTTGACAGACGAAATACGATCAGTGAGGCCACCATGCAATTTGTCTAATGGGTACAAGAGAAAGCAGTGCAACTTCCAACCATAAAAAGAACTTTTTCTAATTGCTTTGTAGGTGGTCTTTGAGGCTTTACACAATCTGGAGCCTCGTGGATACGTCGTCGGGTGGATCATTGCCATCAGTTTGCTGGTGGGAATTCTCATCTTCCTCTTGCTTGCTGTGCTCTTGTGGAAGGTAAGCTAACAGCTGCAATGTGAACTGATGTCATGAAAACAAAAAAAAAAAACAAACCCCACCTTTAATTTATCCTTGCATTGAATGCCCATTTGCTTTAGGAAGTCTATTACAGAAGCCATTGGCCAGTAGATGTATTTTCAAATCCCAGCAGATGTGTTTTCAAATCCAGGCTTTTGTGAGGGACAAGGAGAGCCTCATGATATAGAGCAGTGGAAAAGAAGATTTATTTTTAGAGCCTGGTTGTTAAAAGTTGAAATGTCTTGGTACCATTTCAGGACAAAGGAGAAACCCCCTTTAAAACCTGCTGTTATCTCATATACTCTGTATATCTTTGTGGAGTTTTTTGATGACTGAGGCTCACAGAGTTTCCTGAAAATCAGGTCAAATTTGCTGGACCATCTTGAGTGCGTGCATGGCAAAATCTAGTCTGTAGATACTGCTTTCAAGAGGTAAATGCCTGGGGGAGAGAAATATCCAGCAATAAATTCTTCAGACCCCTCAAAGCAAGAGTTCCAGATGATTAAAATGCATTACCAGAGCATGAAGCACTGGGAAGTGTTAAAAACCAGCCTTCATGCCACCTCTGATAAGATAGAATCCTTGTACTCAGGCTCTGTTGCATGGTAAAACCGAGCTGATGCTGACACTTAGCAGCAGCCATCTGGAGTGGTAAATATGAAGGGTAAGGAGCTTCAAGTGTTTTCATTCCTCTAGTTCCCTCTTGCCAATCCATAAATTTAAAAGGCCACGGTCAAGGTCAGGGACTGTCTTTGAGAGAAGTAAATCTCAACTGCACACATGGGATGAAGTCCAGCCTGACTTCTCTTCCCGTGGCAGAGATCCAGCAGCCTGCTTTGCGCTGCTCAGCAGCCTGTGGCTGCAGGCTCTGCTCGCCGGCTGTGCCGCGACTCCAGGTCACAGCCCCAGTGTGCTGCCAGAGGACACAGCGCTGGAGGGCGGGAGGATGGAGGCACAAACCTGGGCCAAAAACTGGCCCTGCGCTTCTCAGCAGAGGTTATGCACATGTCTGTATAGCTGTGTTGTGGCTTATACATCTACTTCATGGATTATATACACTTGTTATGGGTTCAAGATCCAATGTTTACAATCATAGAATCGTAAGGTTGGAAGGGAGCTCAAAGATCATCCAGTTCCAACCCCCTGCCATAGGCAGGGCACCTCCCACTAGTACAGGTCACTCAAGGCAAAAATTAACAGGCCAAATACAAATCATAGAATCATAGAATGGTAAGGTTGGAAGGGACCTCAAGGATCATCCAGTTCCACCCCCCTGCCATAGGCAGGGACACCTCCCACTAGCACAAGTCACTCAAGGCCTCCTCCAACCTGGCCTTCAACACCTCCAGGGAGGGAGCAGCCACAACATCCCTGGGCAACCTGTGCCAGTGTCTCACCACCCTCACTGCAAACAACTTCCTCCTAACATCCAGTTTCAGTCTGCCCTCTGCCACTTTAAACCCATTGCCCCTTGTCCCGTCATTACAAGACCTTGTCAATAGTCCCTCCTCAGCCTTCCCATAGGCCCCCTTCAGATCCTGGAAGGCTCCTCTAAGGTCTCCTGGAAGCCTTCTCTTCTCCAGCCTGCAGAGCCCCAACTCTTGTAGCCTGTCCTCATAGGAGAGCTGCTCCAACCCTCACAGAATGTTAGAAATTGGAGGGGGCCTCTAGAGATTATCATGTCCAGCGCTCCTGCCAAAGCAGGGTCACCTAGGGCAGGTCACACAGGAATGCATCCAGACAAGTTGTGAAAGTCTCCAGAGAAGGAGATCACACAACCTCCCTGGGCAGCCCATTCCAGGGCTCTCTCACCCTCACCACGAAGAAGTTTCTCCTCATGTTGAATTGGAACCTCCTGTGTTCCAGCTTGTACCTGTTGCTCCTTGTCCTATCACTGGGCACCACCAAAAAGAGACAGGCACCTTAATGCTGGTATCTACCCCTCAGCTATTTATAGACATTAATAAGGTCCCCTCTCAACCTTTTATTTTCAAGACTAAACATCCCCAGCTCTCTCAGTCTTTTTTCATAGGAGAGATCACTGTTCAAGTCCCCCAATCATCCATAAAGCATGTACTGGCCAGGTCAAAATTAACTGTGCTCTCCATTTGGGAAGGAGTTGCAGCTGCTGCTATCTATGTGACTGATTTCATATGGCTCATTTCCTGAAGGTAAAAAGGAACTAGATGAACTGTTGAAAACGTGCAAGATAAGAGGAACAGCACCTTTCACTGTGTGCCTCCATGAGAATCTGACACAAGTTCAAGTCTTGGTCTCTACTAGAATTAATGCAGTCCTTTGCTTCCTGACTTAATCTTGAGATTTGAGCTCTTTTTAAATTTTTCTAGGGATCATTCTAAGTAGACATGAAGAAGTTGCCATTTTGTGGCATGAAATCCCTCAGGGAAATTCCGAAGGACAGAAACAAATGTTTATAGATAACACCAGGCTTATATAGCCCTTTCTGCATGCAAATGTTACAGTGCAAAGCAAACTAAGATGCCTTGCCCAGACTCCTCTGGCAGGGATGGCAGTAGAAGTGAAGTTTTGTTAGCTGCACTCCAGTGCTTTATCCACAGAGCTGCTGCATGTTAACTGAAGGAACCAATAACTTAAGATTTTGTTTTAGAGATAAGTAATTAAAAGTCTGTAGCTGCTAGTATCAGCCAGTATTTTACTAAGTCTTAGTCTGGAACATAAATACACGTAAGTAATCCTTTGCACTCATTAGCTGCTATATTTATTAAAGTTGTTGGCAATAGTAAAACTGTCTGAGATAAAACTGACGTGGGAAAGTTGCAGTCTGGCAGAGGAATCTTAATTGTCTGGTTGTAAATATTTGTAAGACAAAATTGGCCAAGGATATCATACAGTCATTCCTAAATTTTGTGTGAGGAAACAAAAAAAAAAACAAACCCAAACCCACCCATTGTCTTAGAATTGTTTTGGTATTCAACTGTGGAATGAAAGAGCAGATTTGAATTAAATGGAGTTCTGACCGTTTTAGGACTGCTAGTGGACTGGAAGTCAATAACCAGATTTTAGGAGTGGAGTATAAAATGAATCATATTTTTATGAAGAAATTAATTAGAGCTATAATGTGGTCCTGGGAAGCATCTGTTCACACAAAGCAGAGCAGGAGCTGGAGCAAACTCATTACAGGGCAACTGAGCAGTGGCTCAGCAGAGCTTGCTGGCAGCCTCTGGGTCTCAGCCCTGTGTGGAGGCTACAGTCCCTCCGTGCATGGCTGTGCTCTGGTTGGCACAGCACAATGGATGGATCCTTGAACACGCTGATGTTTTGCAAAGGCAGTCAGGAGCTCCTGAAAGCTGCAGGAAAAATTGTTAGAATACATATTAATTAGTAAATATTTCACATTACACTCTGCTAGAATTAATGGCGTGAGCAGGAGTGAGATCTCAGCAAGATTCCAACCCAAAATCCTATTTTGAATGAGAACAAGGTTGCTGTGCACCCAGTAGCATGGGGATGGTAATTGTCTCACTATTTGTAGGTCTAAAACTGCAGAGTTCAGGGGCTCCATGTCAATGGAAGTGATCTGAAATGTCTGATTATTCACTTCATAGGAAAGCTTATTTATTCACCTGCAGGACCACAGCCATGTTTGTATGCACATAACAAACTGTTCAGCTTAAGCTTGGCCAGTTTTTGATTGGCTTTTTTCCTCTTCTTATTGTAGTATTTCATGTGGACACTTTCCTCTGCTTTAAGTGTGTGTGAATTCAGAGGATGTGAGCAGCTTTGCCCTGGCTTGCACAAGAAGCCATTGCTAAAGCAGACCAACCACAGTTGCCCTTTCCCCCCTGTTTTATTGGATAGCCAAACATTGCTTGGTCTCCCTACTTGTACCTTGCCTGTCATCTCCCACATCCCAGAGGAGCAGGAGAGGTTCTTGTAATATTGCTCACGTTTTGCTTTTTACTGTGGAGATTGGGCTACAGCTCTTTGGTGGCCTCCAGATGCTTGTGGAGAGTAGAGCAGGGGAAGAAGCTGCCTTGCTTCAGGCCAACTGCCCATGTGCTAGACAAGCCCATACAGTTCAGAAGGGAAAGGCAGTCATGGCTGTATTATTTTTGGGGACAGCTGCCCCTCCTACTTCCCTCAGCTGTCAGGACTGCAGCCATGCATGGGGACAAGGTTCCCTTCAGGCAGAGTGGATTTATGCATGCATAAACCATGAAAAAAGTGAAAAACCAAGGCCTACTATAACACAATAAATATTCTATTAATAATAGGAGTGCTTTACAATGCTGTGGATTGAAGTTTCTGTGTTTGAACTGGCTTGAGTTGTGGAGTGAATTATTCAATCCATATCATTTTAGATGAAGTGCACAGAAAGAAAAAAAAAATTATTTGTGCCTAGAGAATATCAAAGAAGAGATGTGTGAGTGAGTACCAGACTGGACAGTTGGGCTGCTGAGTGATGTGTGGAGCCAGTAGTGGAAGTCATTTTAGAAACCACAGATTTTTATAGTCACTGCAATAACATTATTTTGTTCTTTGTGGCATCTTTAATGCAGGAGCTGGGCTCTAAACTTACTTATTTAGACATTAAGCTTCTTCCTGAACCAAGCCAGCCCCTGTGGTATCCAAGCTCAGATTTAAAATGAGGTTTCCACCACAGGTTTAGGGGTTTTGGGTTCCTGGGGCAAAGAATTGATCTGTGGGTGTCCCTTATGTGAAAAGACATTCTTCTGCTCCAAACCCTGCATTTTTGACAGGATTGCAGAGAGGAGGACAAGCAGAATAGCAGCCACATATGTTGTTTTTTTCTGATTAGCCAGAGGGTTCCTGCTCTTCAGTATGTGCTAGACAGAAGGTTCATGCCCTTGTCTTGAAATGAGAGTTTGAAGTTGTTGGATTTTTGTTTGGGTTTATGGTTGCTTGGTTGGGTTTGTTTTTTTGTTTTTAGTTTTTAGGAGAAATACTGTGGAAATACTTTCATCCACTGAGCTTTGTTAGTGAAGGCTTTGTTTTCCAGTGAGGAGCACGAATCCTACCAAGTGCTGGACTTGCAAAACCCTCATTTAAGCAAAGGCTGCATGCATGAACGCAGCTGTGTGCTAGCACAGGACAAACTTTTAAACACAAATTTTCTTTATGAAAGGTGAAGTTCTTAAAAAAAAGAAAAAAGAAAGCCAGACAAACCCAAGCAGGTTCTTCAAAGCTGCATTTGGGCTTCTTGCTTGAAGAAGTTTGACTTTGCCCTGTGATTACATAAGTGTCTTTGAAAGGACAATTGTATTCCCTACCCACAGTAGTTGCCATTGCCTCACATATTGTTTCAGCATTCAGAAAATACCTCCAACTGAACCTGACCAAGGCTTAAAGCTAACTTGAAATTCACCTATGTAGCAAAACTGCTTCAGCAATCAGAAAATACCTGAGAGTGACCAAAGCTAAAACTAGCTCAAAACTCACCTCTATAGCAAACCCCACATTTTCCCTTTACTTAGGAGCTCAAACATTAAGCCTTTTTTACAGTGGGCCAAAGTACACAGCTCACCATTTTCCAGCAAAGGGAAAAAAAAAAAAAACCCAAACCCCACCCTCTGCACTTATTCTTTGCCAGTGGTTGCTCTGTATCCTGTGCTACAAACTCGAAAACGTTTTCTCTGCCTTTTATCTACAGCTCAGGTGGCAGAGGCTAACTACCATTTCCTGCCCAGTCCTTGTACTGATTCCTTTTCCTGGTGGCCAGGTTTTGGAGTAGCAGCTCTGCAATGAAATAAAACCTGCTGTTTCTTTTTTCTATTCTTCCCCAGAAGTGCCTAGGCACGTACAGTTATGGCATGAAACCTCTCTGGATTTCAGCAGAGGGGAGAAACATGGCTTTTCTTACATATTTATATATTCTAAAGAGGCTTTACAGATGGGGACAGAGAGATCTGTTGAAACTGAAAGACATTTTGTGCCCTCGATGGAAGTTGTGCCTGTCCGAGTTCATGTGCTTCTTCCTTTCTGTGCACATGCTTGCAAGAACAAACCATTATTTACTCTGCTGATGCTTTAAAATTGAGAATCATAATTGATGTCCTGATAAACAAGGCAGTTGGCTCTGCTTGCTGAGAGAGCACTCGCTAGGGTCTAGCGGTGAGAAGGGTGAATTTCACAGCTCTTGAAGGTCCTCTCCATAGAGACACAGGCAGACAAGCCAGCTGTCTCAGAACTAAGTCTATACTTCTTTTTCTTTTTTTTTTTTTCCTTTGCTTCCTCTCTTTTTTCCCCTCTTCCACCACCTCTCCTCAGTTTAAACCATGTCAACACCAGTTTCCACACTTTCTTCCAAGTTCCTGTCCAGCTTTGTTGTCTCCTTTTTGGGCTTATCTCATTTATAAAAGTATGATCCCTACCTGTAGGAACTACAAAGCCCATTCCTGTCCACCCATCAGAGCTGCAGAAAACATTACTCACTCGTGTTCTCTGAAATTCCTCTTTCTGTAGTCTTCAAAGCATCGCATGTTGTAGAGTTTTTCAGGTAAACTTTATTTTCTTTCACTTCAGTTTACCTGCCCTTCTAGCTGCTCCAAGTTGTTACTTGTTGTCTCATATGTAGGCTTCTCCAGGGTACCGCTTTGAGGACACAGATTCTAGGTTCAGTAGGCCTAGAATTAAGGTTTTTCTGTATTATCCTGTTATGAGTAATAAAAATGCAGTCAGATTGTAATTAACTGCTGGCATTCTGTGATATTATCACAGAATTGCAGAATTAATCAAGTTGGAAAAGACCTTTGAGGTCATCAGGTCCAGCCTATCACCCAAGACCACCTAATCAACTAAACTATGCCAACAAGTGCCTTTCTTTTTAACCAGCTCCAGGGATGGTGACTCCACCACCTCCCTGGGCAGCCCATTCCAATGCCAATCACTCGTTCTGCAAAGAACTTCTTCCTAACATGCAGCCCAATCCTCCCCAGTGTAGCTTGAGACTGTGTCCTCTCATTCTGTCACTGGTTGCCTGGCAGAAGAGACCAACCCCCACCTCCTTTCAGGTAGTGAGAAGGTCCCCCCCGAGCATCCTCTTTTTATTATCTTCCAAACATGAATAGATCTTCATTATGTATAACAACTAGGAAACCCTGAGAAGAGAAAGGGACAGTGGAAGTGCTTGGTTGTCTGTATAAATGTTGATGTTTTTACCAGACAGAGGTTAGGTAGATCATTTGAAGCCTGCTTCTTTCCTTAGAGAACAGTTAGAACTGTGTTTTATTTGGTTTCCTTTTCCTGAACCAAAGCGAGCATCACTAAGTGTTTGTAGGTGCTTGGCTTCCCAAGCCCAAAAGGGTTTGTGTTCCTGCAACAATGGCCCAAATGTTGTGTTTTCTACAGTAGATGTTTGGGGTGATTTACACTGTGTTTTGAATTCTGACTGAATGTTACAAGAGGGTTGAGTTTGGTCATCACAGAATTGCAGAATTATTGAGGCTGGAATAGACCCCCTGAGATCATTGAGTCCAGCCTATGACCTGACACCACCACAGTGACTAGACCATGCCATATTTTATTTGTTCTTACCCAAGTAAATGGCTAATGCTGCAGTTGTAGCTGAAACACTGCCTTCCCCAGTGAGTTTTCTGCCTGCCATCTAATATTTGCTCACCGCTCTCAAGACCAAGGTTGGCAACATTTCAGTGGTGGTGTGTGTCCAGTACTTGTGAAATACCTTTGTTATCTTTCCTGATAAAATGAGCTATGAAAATGTACAGCAATAATATTGTGGTTGAGTGTTCTCTGTGGTCTTAGTGTCCTCCAAATGGGAGCTGTGCATGCCAAGACACTTGGAGAACATCACAGCCGTGGCAGCTATGTTGCTCTCCTCCTGGCATCACGTGGGAAAAAAACCTTGAATCCCCTGGCAAGAGAGAGGTTGGGTTGTGGTGCAGAATGTGTTTTCTGAAAGAAGAAAGAGAGGCATCATTTCCAGGAGCCCAAACCAGCAAATCAATGCGTGTGTAGACTGAAAAATTGCAAATAAGCAGCTAAGTTTCCAAGGTTTGGAAGTCGTTAGCATCCCATGGCCCCAGGTGCCAATAACAGAGAAAATATGTCTTGCATAGTCTGAATTCTCTCTTCAGGTTTGGTGTCACGGTGGGAAAAGCTGCATTATGAGTTACACCAGCCACAGCCATTTCCTCCTGCTTCAGCTAAACCCATGGAAGTAACTTACCCTGATAATTATGGATGTAGTGTGACCTCCATTCAAATATTCAAGAGCAGCGTGGCCAGCAGGGCAAGGGAGGGGATTCTGCCCCTCTGCTCTGCTCTCCTCAGACCCCATCTGGAGTCCTGTGTACAGTTCTGGAGCCCCCAGCACAGGAAGGACATGGAACTGTTGGAGCAGGTCTAGATGAGGGNCCTCCCTGGAGGTGTTCAAGGCCAGGTTGGAAGAGACCTTGAGTGACCTGTGCTAGTGGGAGGTGTCCCTGCCTATGGCAGGGGGTTGGAACTGGATGATCCTTGAGGTCCCTTCCAACCTTACTATTCTATGATTCTATGATTTTTGGCAGGTCAGATATATCAAAAAGTGATTGTAAAACTGTTTATTATTTCTTCCAGAAATAGTTTCTAATGTTTAGTCTCTGATATTGAAACAAAGCTAGAAATATTTCACTGGAGTTGGTGTTGGGTTTGGTGGTGTGGGTTGTTTTTTTTTTTTTCCTTTGGAGAGGAGATGGAATATGCGGATTGATCTCTCTCTTAATTGGGCTTCCAGGAATGATATATCTAATTATTATCCTATTCCCTGCTGAGATTTGAGAAATCAGTAATTTGTCCAGACATATCTGCAGCAGACATTGTGTTCTTTTTGAGACTGAGCATTGGAAATGAACTTCAGATGATGGCTGTGTTCATTCTATGACTTGAAAAACAAAATAAGCTACTTAGTAAAATTTTGCAACAGGAAAAAAAAAATCTCTAAACTATTTGGGAGTGTTTATAAGTTGGCTAATTTACTTTTTGATTACACTTACAAGTGTACTGGTAACATCTGTCATGCAAGTTGTTGTGCACAGTCACCATCCTACAAGAAGTTCATGCTTCCATTCAACTCAAGTTACCAGAAGACAGCACTGAAAGATGTTTGGAAGTCCAGTCACACAGTCAAAGAACCACAGAATGGTAGGGCTTGGAAGGCACCTTTGGAGATTACCTACTCCAGCCCTCCTGCTTAAGCAGGTTCACCTAGATGAGGTTGCACAGGAATGCATCCAGGCAGGTTTTGAAAGTCTCTAGAGATGGAGACTGGAAAACCCCTCTGGGCAGCCTGTTCCTGCCACCCTCAAGGGAGAGGAAACTTTGCTGGAGTTCTCTTGATTCCTAAAGTACTGTAAATACTAATCCTTAACAAAATACATTATGTATGCACAAATGACTCAAACAGTATGTGCATGAGTCTTGTCTGAGGCAAACTAGATCTTAACCTTCATGGTAAGGCTCTTCTAAGAACTACCAGAGTTACTGGGTCCACTGAAATTAACTAACTCTGGGTTGCACAAGAAGTGGTTAGAGGAACCAAATATTTATGGCTGGGCTTCCTGCTTGGAGTGGGGTGACAGTGAGTGAAAACAGAGAGGCACATGCTATAAAAGTACTGAATTAGATTACTTGTACTGGTGTCATCTCTGCTTGCAGTTATCTCATTCACACACCTAAATGCAACTTTTCCATGCATGCACCTCTGAGTTGTCTTATCTGCTTGGAGGTACCTAGCCTTAGTGACATGGTTTGAAAATTTGGCCTTCAAGATACAGGTAGTGGTCACAGGATGTTAAGGGTTGGGAGGGACCTCTGGAGATCTTTGAGTCCAACCCTCCTGCCAGGGCAAGACCATAAAATCTATGGTCCTGTGTACAGATAGTGGTCACAGGATGTTAAGGG